>JAXQQM020077308.1:0-26116 GCA_034641835.2 Pinus albicaulis | reverse complement strand
TTGCCTGACCGGCTTAGCATTTTCATACGTCTTGATCTCATGCTGGACGATAGATGGATCTATGCCAGGCATTTCCTCATAAGACCAAGCAAAAACATCCCTATACTCTTTGAAGAGCTCGGTATAGATTTGAACTTCTTCACGGGAACATTCTGCTCCAATGAAAACGTTCTCGATAATGTTGGGATTCCTGGAGATGTTCACCGGGATGATGAATCAGGCCCATGTGTTCCTTCGGCCTCGGCTTTGTGCGGTGCTAAGGGCTCAGAGGCGGGTGAACGAGGTCCGGAGAGCGAGAACTTTGGAAAACTAGCTTAAGACTTCGTTGAGTCGGTGAGAGTAAGACCCGAATGATACAAGTCATCCCACGGTCTCTCCTTTTGTCATTTGTCTTCGGGATAGCCTCTTGGGATGGAAGAGCATTATCTAGACAATCCACAGGCGAGGAAGAAGAAGTAAGCGTCCAAGCGGGAGCACATCTGTCCAACTCTTAGGCGAAAGAGCGGGATGGAGACTGCGATGTCAACAACAGACTGATATGCAATCTCAGCTGCAGAAATCGGGAATGCCATTCCACCCACTTGCCCTTCCACCAAAGTGGCAGTTGGGGAAGGTAAGGTCCAAGGGTCCGAAAAATAATGAGTTCGAAAGAACTCTCTTCGAAGGGGAGCCTTGGAGGATGAAATAGCATTGATAGACACCTTAGGAGGAGGAAGATCAAAAGATCCCATCAGGGAAGAATACATTCCAACTCCCAGATTCTCGATAGGTGCCTTAGTATTGTCCAACTTAGGGACAGATGAGTCAGGAGGCACATCTAGGTCTACAGGAGGACAGTCCAGTTGATCCACCGTAACTATCCTCCCTTCGTGGGGGAAACATACTATCCGAAATAGTGAAGATGCAATGGCATCCATATCATATATCCAGTTCCTCCCCAACAGAAGGTTGTAGTCCAAGGCTGCATCTACTACCTCAACCTCTATGTTAACGATTTTGCCCCCAACACAGATGGGCAAAGCTGGGACAATACCATGGGGCCTATGAGAATGGCCATCGAATGCAGTAAGAATGGTGCTAGATGGAACAGCTTTGGGAGATCCTAGTGTCTTCCAACATGCGAGAGACATCACGCAAGTAGAATCACCCTCATCAACGACCGTGCGAAAGATATTAGTCTTCCGGTACGATGATTTAATATGGAAGGCCATATGATGAGGAAGTCTCTTCTTAAAATTCTTCATATCAAAGGTAATCAGAAAATTTTTAGGATCCTATAGCTCCAATGAGGTGAAAAGAAACACTTGCCACATTTGGTGGAGACAAGGCTGAGCCACCTCAAAGCGGCCTGCTTGCAGGGCTGCAGCAGGATCTTTACAATCGGGTAGTTGAACGCGGCCACCTCTGTCATACGGATTAATCGTTAGTAAATGAAGGGGATGCCTTCGGTATCCGAGGCATAGACTCGACAGTTGGCTTCGTGATATGAAGCGGCTCAGTAGCATCAGGAACTTCCTTGGCTTTCGAAGATTCCTCTCCGCCATAATCACGGGATCTCGTAGCGACATCCACGTGAGCACTCATCATAAAGATATTCGATGGAATTTCCCCTTCCTGGGCACCTCCAGGAGAAGGAAGCTGAGTTTTGATTCATGATCAGTCTTGCAGAGGAGAAAAGGTTTGTGCTTGACTGGGAACTGAAGAGACATGCTTGAGATATGAAGTGACTGGCTGCTCTAGGTCACAGGGCAAAGATGCGTGAGATGGTCTCCAGCACAAAGCTTGCACGGAAACTTAACTTTCTTTTCTCCTTTTGCCCTTCACCAACACGCTCGTTGGTCTTATTTGCATTGCCCTTCCCATTCTTTCCCTTCTTCTTGTTATTACGTCCCTTCTTCTTCCCATCGGACTGTTGATTTCCTTTGGGTTCAGAAGATTGGACAGCATTAATGGACAAAGAGTGGGAAGGTGAAGAATCAGCAGGCTGACGACCAGAACGATTGAGATATTACATGAATTGAAAGCATTGTTTTTCTGCGGCACGTCAAACAAGTCGTCTGTGCGGACCGGGTTTAGGTTCGATAGATCAACTTAGGAGCGAGGAGCATTAGGCAAATGCAAAGCATGCACAGGCCAAGACAGATCAACTCTAAGCTGGGCCCTAAAGATGGCCTGCCTGCTCGGAATATACACTTCATGGATGTCCTTTAAATATCTAGTGACGATTTCAAAACACTGAAAAGGAACTCACAGAATGGGCTTTAATTAGCCTCTTCCTTCTCCTCCATTCACAAAATATTAAATGATTGCCTCATCCTGGCAAAATTAGCCGGGGTTGGGTCGACCTCACCGACGACAATGAAATGATTGAAGAAGTGGCAGCGGTTCTGAAATATGGCTGAAAGCGCTGATGTATATACCACTTCGCGGCGTTTCCGGTTAAGGTGCGCTGAAATAATCTCAATCTAATCGAATCGTCGATCAGAGAGTTGGATGAACACCATAAGTGGAATGTGGTGACATGGTCTGCCGGATCTTCACCATTCTTACCTTCAAACTTAGGAATGTCTGAAGGAAGTTTGGTTGGAACCGGAGGCCAACCCGGACTATACCGAATCGGGTCATTGGTTAACTTCGCCAAGTCTGGCAAGTTTAACGTTGCCAGAAATGGTAATCGCGGTGGAGCCTGAGAATTCCATCCTTGATGGGATGGATTTCCCACATTCTGAAAAGAATAGCCTGGATTTGATGAGGCACCAGGCTGCCAGAAAGGACCCGTAGAAAACGGAGAAGAACCTCCTCCCCCCGCCGAGTTACCAAGACCCAGACTAGTTCCCCCCGCTGAAGTATTGACTGAAGATGTAAGCCCCTGGTAGGGGTTCCATGCATTAGATAGAGGAGAAAAAGACTGATAAGCACTCGATGCAGGGAAAGAAGCATTCACTGGATGACTCGCGATGAACTGATTCCCTGCCCCCGACGTTGCAAACATAGGATTCCATCCTGTAAAAGAAGCCGAACTTGGCCCCTGAGCCCAAGGATTGAAAATTTGGGTCTGGGACGTAAAAGGAAACGACCCTAAAGAAGGATTGGGACTAGGAATATGCCCAGTCCCAAAGGGGAAACCCTGAAAAGAAGCTGATCCACTAGCCATGTTGAACATGGGCGTAGATCCAGCTGCACCGGCGGTAAAGGAAAAAGAGGGATTTCCAGCAATGGACATCCCTGAAACAAAGGGACCAGATTGAGAAGCATATGCTTGGGTGAACCCCGAGCCAAACATAGCAGTGCTAGAAGCACTCGAAGATAGAGCAAGAGTGCCCCCTGCCTCGACAGAAGCAGGGGTCTGAATGCCCGCAGCACTCACGGTAGAAGCCGCGTTCCCAATCGTGGCCATCGAAAGATAAGAAAGATATGGAAAATCCGGCGGTCTCTCAGACTCCGGTCCGACGTACTCTATAACAAACGGATGATCAAGAGGAAGAGGAGATGGACCTGTAGCTGCAGGCTCAGGTATATCTTCTATCTGAAAATCTTCCTCCTGAGGAAACAATACCCTCGAGGTGAGCGAAACGCTCCTCTCGGAACCAACACCGGAATCAGCAACGAAACCTTCAGACCTTAGTGGAGGATCTCACGGCGTGGGACTCTACGGGGGTGAAAACCACTGCTAGATCGCTCCCTACGCCCTCTCGAAAGAGGCTCTGCCTCAGGAATAACCGACTCACTCGACGTCGGGCGCAAGTCGACCACTTTTAAATTTATTATATTAGACTCAAGAAAAGTGAAAAGCTAAACGAGCTAGGAGCAAAGCACTCCACTAAAATCAAAACCAAGAAACGACAAGCAAAACGGCCTCCGACATTTTAAAACAGATGATGAGACCGGACACCAAAATACGGGGGAGAAAGCGAAGTATAGTGGACCTTAAGCGAATATCTCTCATTAGGGCCAGAGACAACTAGCGAAGGTATCGGAAAGCGATTCTTGTGAGCCTCCTGCTGCTTGACCTTTTGCCGCTCAGCACCCAAGCACATGGGTGCCACGGAAATGTGCTTTGGAAGTGATGCGACGTCTGCCTCGGGTACCACGGGTATTCCCCCCCGCAGTCACCTGTGTGAAACCTAGGAACAACAACTATGGACACCAATCCATATCAGAAGCTGGGCGGAACGGTCTTGAGGTTAGATTCAGCTAATCGGAGGGGGGGTATCCCTCTTCTTAACCTTCACTTCCCCTCGCGCTTGACTCTCGGATGAGAGCTTTCCCAGTCCACTTCACGGAGTTGGATTTCGCTCAATTAGTAAACTTATATGTCTGTTTGAGCGGCCTTGGAGAGTTAACTCTCCTCTCTCCTATTCCAAGGCCCTACAACCTAGCTAGTTGGTGATTGACTCTAAATAAAACTTGCTAGTTGATTTTAGATTTAATCGCTTATTTTAAGGGCTGTTGTATTAAGTCATAAGGATATGGAGTTGAAACCAATGATGTTCTGACGCAAAAGAAATTAATAAAAACCTGACTACATGCACATGCAGTTCTTAGTCTTTCGATGAAGAGCAATTTCTATGTAAGTTCTACGAGGCTAAAAATGTATTTTTCTTTTGAATTACAAACTCACACGCACAAAAATTAAGAAGCTAACTAAATGATTCAATGCACCTAATGCAAATGACCACTAACATGTAAATTCTAAGATGCAGAAAGTCCCTTGAAACAAGGTGAAATTTCCCAAAAGGCTTCTTCAGTTTCAACTAATCTTTTGATATCCAGAAAGCTAATTCTTGCAAACAAGAACTCTTAATATAAGACACCAAAATACTCAACAAGAAGAAGAAGAAATCAAAAGACAACCTCCCTTCACAATCAAGCGGGAAACTAGAAGCAAGAAACTTCACTAAAGTCCCAAAAGATGAAATCAAACGAAAATGAAAAAGGCAACAACAAAAACAAAAACAAGAAACAATGTTTTTTGAGTTTTTGATATGCAAAAACAAAAAGCAAAACAAATGTTTTTTGGGCTTTTCAGTTTTATAAAACAAGAGCTTCAAGAAAACCAAGAACAACTATCCCAATCCAAGCCAAAACGAGACCGAATTTGAAGCATAAACTCCAACTATGCCCCCAAACCTTATAAAACTAATGATAGCAAGATCAATAAGGGCAACGGAAGACTAAAAACTCAATCAAACGGCCAAGAGAAATAGTGCAAATTCGTTGCAACACAAAACTCCAAAGAAACAAGAAAAGATCTTCGAAAAATGCAACAAAACCCTAGCTTATGAAACTCAAGAAAACCAATCGAAAACAAAGCATGAAACATGATACAAGAAGCACAACTTCAAAGATAAGACAGTGAAGTAAACCAAATCTCTGATACAGTAAAGCAAGAACAATGAAGCAACTCGACGGTCTGGAACTCAATCCCGGGAGTGCTGGCATAGCGAGAACCCCGCCGCCCGAGAGTCGGTTTCGAACAATGAGAGAACAGACTTACAAAAACCCGCCATGCCTCCGGTAAAGTACAAAGACACGCAAACACGAGGCCTCCACAGCCAGAAAAGACCAAAAACACCAGAATCTTAAAATTTCAAATTCAGCCTAGGTATACGCGACATTGCAGTTATGCAACAGGCGTGTATACGCGTCTGTGTTGAGGGAAACCCGCGTATACGCGGTTCCTTCTACACAAACTCGCGGGTATACGCGACTGTGTGCAAGAAAAACTGCGTATACAAAGAAAGATAGTGAAAAATAAAAAGTACAAGTCTGGGAAAGGTATAAAAGCTTCAAACTGACTGCAAGAAAGCAAACTGGACTGTAAAAGACAGAAGAAACTGCTGGCAACCTACCAAACAGCTGAAACAACCCAACAGGAGAATCACAAAAATGTGATCCCCAGCGGAGTCGCCAGTTCTGTTTCGGGGATTTAACACCCTAGAGGTTGTTTGGGATTCAACCTCCACAGAGCAGGGGCGTACTACTTAACAGAGACTCACACGATCATGCACAGTCATGAAAACGAAATAGAGCAGAATGAGAGGTTTACCCGTTGGTCCTACGTTTGAAGCGGTCCCGTGAGGATTTCAGCCTCCCTGCAAACGATATTCCTCTTTCTGAAATACAAGAAGAAACAGGCACAAAAAGGACTAAAATTTAATACAGTGTATATCTCTCTCTATATGTTGGTGAGATTCATATAAACATTAAATAAATCATGTCATGAATGTATATAACAAATATTCTTCATACATTAAAGCATACATAACTTCGTTTACTTGAGGCTTGACACTTAGTATACATATTATAAAAATAGTACGGCTAAAAGTAAGTGGAGAGATCGATCGCCAAGGCCTAAACGAATGATAAAGTGCGGATCAGAAGTACGACCCTTGCCTCGCTAAGACTCCTTCCAAACTGGTGCATGCGAGATAACATATAAAGGGATGTGTGCATTGTTTGTGCATCTCAAGAGAGAGAGACTTTGAGTTTCTGAAATGAAGCTGAGAGAGGGAATACGAGAAACAGGAATGTAATGGAACTGGACCCTGCATAAATAGGAGTATAATAATAATAATTCTCTCTCTCTCCCTTAAGCCATACATATGAGTATTTTTTTATAGTCTCAAAAGTAGTTTCATGATTTAGAAGCTTGAGTTGGCCTGATGTGAGAATTGGTTGAACTACGAAGCAATATCAAATGACATGAAGTGGAATTTTATATTTTTTAATCATTAAAATGGCACACGCGGAAAAGTCTAGCTGTACTCGCGTATACACGCGGAAAAACACGGGCATAGTCGCGTATGAAGGATTTTCCACTGTTTTTAAGTGAATTTGTCCAAGTCTGTAGGAATGGGTGCCCATAAAACCATGTAGCAATCATGAATCATGTCAAGGTGAGAAATGATGCTATATGCTGTTGGATGTACTACATGAAGCAAAAGAATTGGTATGTGCCATAGTGTCAATATTTTTATGCAGCATAAGACCATAGTATTTTAGGCGATAATTTATTATTATCTGCTTCATCTTGCATGCTTGAGGGACATTTGTTTATATAGTTGTAGTCGTAAAAATACCCAATCTCCTATATCAAAACTTCTCTCGCTGCGATGTTGATCTACCTGTTGTTTCATTCGATTTTGTGCCAAATTCAGGTTATCCTTTAAGAGTTGGAGAACTTCTTGCTGATGCTCGACGTGATCTTCCACTGCTTGAACCTTCGAATTTTCCCTTAAAGATGATGTGATCGATGGTGGATGATATCCAGAAAGTGCCATAAATGGGGTCATTTTTGCTGCAGTATGGAAGGAAGTGTTATACCACCATTCAGCGAGAGGTAACCACTTGACCCATTGTGTTTGTTTATCAGATACAAAACAACGAATATATCCTTCAAAACATTTATTTACTATCTCAGTTTGACCATCAGATTGAGGATGATAAGATGAGCTATGAGCTAATTGAGTACCCAAACAAGAAAATAACTCCGTCCAAAAATTTCCAGCAAAATGGGATCTCTGTCGCTCACAATAACCCTTGGGCTTCCATGTAGCTTTTGAATTCTGTCCATAAATGTAGTAGCAACTGTACTTGCTTTAAATGGATGAGATAATGCACAAAAGTGTGCATACTTAGTAAGTCTATCAACTACCACCATGATGACACTCTTTCCTTCGGACTTAGGTAAACCTGTGATAAAATCCATTGAAATCTCCTCCCAACGTTGACTTGGAATGGATAAGGGTTGTAGAAGTCCTGGGGTCTTAATTGTTTCCACTTTATTCTGCTGGCAAACCAAACATTCCGCCACAAACTTTCGAATATCAGATTTAAGGCCATCCCAAGAAAATTCTTTCTTCACCCTGTGGTAAGTTTTTAAAAATCCTGAGTGTCCTCCTAAAGGAGAAGTGTGCAATTCCAGAAGAATCTTTTGTTTTAGTTGGGAATCCTTACAAAGATATAAGTGATCTTTGTACCATAAGGAATCATTTTTCCAACTAAATGTATCAGATGTACTAGGATCTTGCTGCAACTTTTGAATGAGTGTCCATATATCTTTGTCCTTCTTCCATTCATCTCTTGCTTCGGTTATCCATTCTGGTTGGATAATAGAAATGGCACAAAGCAATTCTTCCACCTCGTTATTCTTTCTTGAGAGTGCATCTGCAACAACATTAAGCTTTCCTTTTTTGTAGATTATTTCAAAGTCATAACCCAACATCTTTGTGACCCATTTTTGCTGCTCTTCTGAAGATAGTCTTTGTTCCAAAAAGTGTTTAAGACTATCATGATCAGTTTTTACCTTGAAGTGTCTTCCCATTAGGTAAGTTCGCCATTTCTTTTGTGCATGCAGTATTGCTAACATTTCCTTCTCATAAATAGGTTTCTGTAAATACTTTCCTTTGATTGGACGACTTTCAAAAGCAATGGGTCTTCCTTCCTGCATTAAAACTGCACTAATTCCATTTCCTGAGGCATCACATTCCACAATAAAGGTTTTTGTGAAGTCTGGCGTAGCTAGGACCGGTGCTAGGCACATTTCTTCTTTAAGATGTTCAAAGGCCTTAGTTGCTTCAGGAGTCCATGAAAATGCATCTTTCTTCAATAATGTTGTTAGAGGTGCTGCTATTCTCCCATAATTCTTAACAAACTTGTGATAATACCATGTTAACCCGAGAAATCCTCGCAACTGCTTTATGGTTGTGGGGACTTTCCATTCCTTAATGGCTTTAATTTTGTTAGGGTCTACTTTAACACCCTCGTGAGATACAATATGACCCAGATATTCCACCTCTTGTACTCCAAAGAAACATTTGGATTTATTTGCATATAATTGTTTCTCCTGCAATAGTTTGAGCACCCTGTCAACATGTTCAACATGATCCTTCCAAGACCTGCTGTAGATTAGTATATCATCAAAAAATACTAGCACAAATTTTCTAAGGAAGGGTTTGAAAATGGAATTCATCAACCCTTGAAATGTAGAGGTGCATTGGTAAGGCCAAAAGGCATGACCAAAAATTCATAATGACCCTCATGAGTTCGAAATGCTGTTTTTGGAATATCTTCAGTCTTCATTCTAATTTGATGATATCCTGAGCGAAGATCCAACTTGGTAAAATAAATTGCTCCATGTAATTCATCCAATAATTCATCAATCATAGGAATGGGAAATTTATCTTTAATGGTGAGCTTATTGAGCTCCCTATAATCCGGACACATTCACCATGATCCATCCTTCTTGTGTACCAATACTACAGGAGCAGAAAAAGAACTTTGACTAGGTTGAATTATACCCGCCTCTAACATTTCTGCAATCATACGTTCAATTTCGCTCTTTTGGAAGTAAGGATATCTATAAGGCCTGATGTTTGGAGGAACACTTCCTGGAATCAAATGAATAGCATGATCATGATCATGAATAGGTGGGAGTCCTTTGGGAGTTCAAACACCTTGGAATGATTGTCCAAGACTTGTTGGAGATCTGCAGAAATAGATGATTTTGATGTTGGAACTTCTAGTGAGCATAATTGTGCAATTACGCCTCGCTGTTCTTTCTTTAGAAGCTTTATCATGACATTAGAGCTTATTATCCTTCCTGGCTTCCCTGCAATACCCCGTAATTCGACTTCCTTTCCTTCTGAAAAAAATTTCAAGAAAAGTTCTTGAAAATTAAAAGCTACCGTCCCCAAAGATTGTAACCATTGTACTCCTAGTACAACATCAGCACCTCCCATAGGAATGGAAAGCATTGGACTAATCAATACATATTCCCCCATGGTTAGCTTGATATTATGGCATTTCCCAGAGCAATTTATAGTTTCTCCATTTGCAACCATCACTTGACATTCTGGTGCTGGGTATAGGAAACAATTTAATTCCTTGGCTACCTTACAATGAATAAAATTATGGGTGCTACCTGAATCAATCAACGCTATTACCTTTTTCTTCTTGATTTGTCCTGCTATCTTGAGAGTTTGAGGAGTGGTAATTCCTGCCAGTGCATTACACGATATGGTCGGATTCATTTCTTCCTCTTCTAGAGATGGTTCCTAGTGTATATCCTCTTCTTGTTCATTTTCTTCTTCCTCTTCACAATCTATGTAAAATAATTTCTTCTCAGCACACTTATGACCTTTAGTGTATTTGCTATCACAACTGTAGCAAAGCCCTTTTTCTCTTTTTTCTTCCAATTGTTGTGGTGTCAACCTTGTAGGTTGTGGAAATCTAGGCGTAGCAACACTTTCTTCTTTATAGAATTGAGTGGTAGGCTTCCTTGTCGCCATAATTTTACATTCAAATTTTCTTGCCAACCTGAATGCCTTCTCCAATGAATCAGGTTCCAAAACACGAACTTCATGTTGGATGTTATCCTTTAAAGTGCCTATGAAGAGATCAATCCTGTGTTCCTCTGGAATATAAGTTACCCTTATATTCAATTTTTGGAAGTCCTCAATGTGCTGCCCCACTAAACCCTTTTGTTTGAGATTTATCAATTGGCTAAAGGAGGTGTTGCTCTTTGTATCCTCATAATGTGCTATCATTTCCTCTGTAAAAATTGACCAAGTGACAATTTTTTTACGGGAGCAAAGCCATCGATACCATACAAATGTATTTTGTTCTAAATGCAAAGTTGCAATGCGTACCTTTTGTGTGTTTTGCACGTTATGGAGATCAAAATATTGCTCCATCTGTAGTATCCATGTTACAGGATCCTTTCCATCAAACTTCCTCATATCCATTTTTGAAATATGGTGGTTCTTTCTCAGGATTTCAGCTTCGCACCATATGAATTTCAGATTCTGAACCTTCGTAGAAATTTTTTTATAGCGCAAATGCCACGATGACCTGTTTAGGAGCCTGAAAAAAGACCTAACTTCCACAGATCATATCTCCGAAAATGTTGCGAACCAAGCTCTGAAATTTTTAGAAAAACTTCCTCACGATTTCAGCTTCGCACCTTAAAAATTTCAGCTTCTGAAGCTTCGTAGAAAAAAAGTTATAGCGAAAATGCCACGATGACCTGTTTGGAGCAGCGAAACCCTAGAATCCAAAGCTCTGATACCAAATGTTGTGTAACCAGCTCCAAAAATAGAGGAAAAGAGATATGAACGCCTTAGAAATAAGCCACTTCGAGGGGGCAACCTCCAATACATTACATAAATGAACAATTCTTGGATGATACAATTTACAAAACCTCCTTTCTATATATAGGAGTCCATGGGGCCATAATGTAATCATAGTGGGCCACAATGTAATCCTAGCCGACCTAACAATAATAATTTAAGGGCACAATAATAACAAAATGGGGGTTACAAGGGTACAATAATAACAATAAAGGGGTTACACTAACAACAATAAGGTACTATACTAGTAATATAGGGACCTAACAAAGGCATTCAAATGCTCTATCACCGAGTCTCCATCCTTCATCCTCAGGTTATACAGCTTTTTTCGCAGGAACAATTTATTCACCAGAGACTTAGATTCTTACAAAGTCCCTAGCTTGTCCCACAAGGTCTTCGCTGTAGCTTCCCCAGATACATTCAACAATACTAAATCTGAGACACACAACTGTATTGTGCTCTTTTCCTTTCGATCCAGCTTCTTCCAGTCTTCATCTGACATTTTCATTGGTTTAGTACCCAGATCTACCGCGATACACTGATCTTTATCCACCAACAGATCCTCCATATTGAGCTTCCACAACTCAAAACTCTGACCATTAAATTTCTCGATCTCTATCTTCCCATTTCTCACCATCTTCTTTCACCGCAAGAATCAATCCCGCAAATCTCCCACTAAACAGGGTCTACCTCAGGCCTGAGCAAAAAACCCCTCAGTAGCAAAGGCGTCCCCTTGAAGCTGAAACTGCTCTGATACTAAATGTAGGCTTTAACCCTGTACAAAAATTATCTGCAAACGAATCTTAAAAACAGAAAATAAACAATAGTAAGAGCATAAAACATAAAACAGATATACACAGAGATTTTCCCCTGGATCTCAAATCGGGACCACCAGCTTGATTTTTCATTATATTCCTTTTAGTGTTACAACACATATATATATACATGTCAAAGTATACATAAACCCCAATCCATTAACCTTGGATTAGAACGTAACCGTAGTTCCCTTGACTGGATCTACAAAATACCAGGGGCTGAAAACCATCATGCCCCAAAACCATGTGCAAACATATCCACAAAACCATGAGTGGGTCCGCCCACCAGAAAATAAGGACCAAAATATTTCTCCTGGGGCGCTGCCCCGGACCCTGACAAGGGGGGCTACTTCCCCCCCTATGACCCCCCCCCCTGCAGACCGGCCCCGCCGCACGTGGGGCGGGAAGAGTGACCCCCCCACGCGTGACTAGTCGTGGAAATAATATAACACAAACCCAACAACCTCTTCGAATTGTTCTCCGGTCAGAACTGGTTCTTATGTTTCAGTGTGCTGAGATTCAACAAGAAAATTTCAGCACCCAAGCCTAGTTGCATTAAGCACCCAAACTAGGGTGGGGCCTACATTGCTATTTTTGGGTGCATGTCGATTTTAGTTATCACTTAATTAATATGGACAATAAAGTGTAATATATTCTCAACGTAAACTTGAAATAGTTAACTGAGAGTGATAAAATCAGTTAGCTAGTGGATTTTGAGTTAGAGGTAGTTGGTGAGGCATGCAGAGCAACTCTAGTTCTAATAGAGTTCGAAGCATAGTGGTGAATTAGTTAATGTAGTTTGTAATCAACTTAACTCAGTTCAATGAGTTAAACTCAGATGTGCTATTTGTAACGGAAGATACACTAGGGAGAGATCCAGTGAATTAAATATTACTTAATTCATAATCAATGATCTCACATGCAACTGAGGATTTACTATTATTAGTTGCATGCATGTCAAATCTAGTGGAGACCCAATTGAGTTCTAGGTGAACGGGAAGTTGACTATCAGTTGTAGGATTATTGGGTTGCACACATGCAACCAAACACCCATTGGAGTGCCCATGATACTTGCGCAGTCAAGTAAGGCAAGAGTTCATATCTTTTAGGGATTTCATCCATCGGGGATTGCACAAGAAAGGCAGGTTGTCTGGAGGCTAACAATTAACTATGTGTTGGTCAGTTTTGCTTATGACAAGGTGATACAATTAGCTGAGTGCTGGAGGGCTCTTGTGAGAATATTTTTGTATGTAATTGTTTCATGATCCATGCTGAATATACAATAGAAGATAGTGGGTTTTTTAGCTATAAGCTCTCCCCAGGAAATTAAATGTGTTGTGTGTGGTTTGATTCTTCTTCATGTTCATGTGATTAGCGATTGTGTTTTTAATTCCACAAAATATTTGTAGAATCGATTCAGTATTTAATTTTATTAGATTGTTAGATCAGGTGAATCCAAGATATACATGCATGTTGTATGATTTATACATAGTATCAGAGCACAGGAAATTGCAGAAGTGAAGTAGGAGCTGAGTTTGTGACTGGATAGAATTCGAATTTGCAGAAAGACTTTCTCAGTGCTACAGTTGATTCAAAATTGAAATGGATTTCAATGGGTTGAGGTTGGAGTATGCAGTCAAGGGTAGCTCAAACTATATTTATTGGAAGGAAAGGATGGAGGTAGTACTAAACGACGATGGATTGAAGGAATTCATTGACAATGATGTTCCTAAACCCGTTGTGGCAGATGCTGCAAATATTGATGCATGGCAAAAGAAAGTGGCAAAGGCAAGGAGGATCCTGTTGGAGGGAGTATGAGACCACATTGCCTCAAGCCTCCATGGGAAAACCACACCATATGCAATGTGGAAGGCTTTGATGGATCTATTCCAAAGCAGAAGCGACCATAGGAAATTGGCGCTCAAAGATAGACTCAGGAAGATCAAGATGGAAAAGGGCGACACCATTCCAAAATATCTAAAAAAATTTGTCCAATGTCGGGATGAACTGGGGAGCGTTGGAATAATAGTAACTAATGCGATTTGGTGAGATTGGCTCTCCTAGTACTTCCCAAGAGTTGGCACAGTTATCAAGACTCTATCAATGGAAGGGAAAAATTGCCATATTGGGAACGACTGTGGTCGAATTTGGTGCAGGAGGAGTTCAGACAAAACACCAGAGATGGATCTTCATCTAAGAATGAGGATGAAGAGGATTGTGATTTGGCTACCAAGGAAATAAAGGGGAAGGGGAATAAATTCCATTCTAAATCTAAGTCCAAGAATGGCAATAAGAAAGACATGTCCAAAGTGAAGTGTTTTCACTGTCATGAGCATGGGCATTTTGCTACTAATTCTCCACAAAAGAAGAACAAGAACGCTGGAGGATATGCAGTTGGTGAGGCCCTTTCCTCACAATTTGAGCTTGACTTCTCATTTATCATATGCATGCTGTCCAGTGCATTGGGATCTATGTGGTATTTGGATAGTGGTGCTTCCTTTCACATGACGGGAGATAAGGAACTTTTTAGTGACTTGGAGGAGAAGGTCCTCCAGATGCCTATTGAAATAGGTGATGACGGACGGTACAGTGCTACCAGGATTGGTACCATTACCTTCCAGAGGCAGTCAGGTAAAATTTTTCAATTAAAATATGTAATTCATGTACCAGGTCTAAAGAAAAATTTGGTCTCAGTCACAATGTTGGAGGATAGAGGCTATGATGTTGCTTTTAGTGAAGGAAAATCTTTCCCGCGACATAAAAAAATAGGACAAGCCAAGAGGATAGGGATTAGAATTAAGAATCTCTACAAGCTGGAGGTAGATGGTTGTGCAAAAATGATGGGCAAGGCAGATCAAGTGGTGAACCGGGATGAGGGTCAATTATGGCACAAGAGATTGGTCCATCTTCACCATGGAGCCTTGAAATTCATGCAGCATATTTCTACTGGTCTTCCCAAGGCTACACTTTCACATTCAAACACATAGAAGGGATGTACTATGGGAAAATATGTAAAGGCCACCTTTCATGAGAAGGAGAACTGAGCTTTGGGGATCCTTTAGAGAGTTCACACATACGTGTGTGGTCCTTTCTATGTTTCTTCAACAACAAAACATAAGTACTATGCAGTATTTTTTTATGACTTTCCTCGTAAGTGCTGGATCTTCTTCATGCATAAGAGAGATCAGAAATTCTCTAAGTTTTGTGAGTTTAAGGCACTGTTGGAGAAAGAGTCGAGGAAGCAAGTGAAGGCTCATAGGAGCAATAATGGTGGAGAATACATCTCTAACGAATTCAAGAACTTCTGCAGCAAAGAAGGAATTCGAAGAGAACTCATAGCTCCTCATAACCCACAACAGAATGGATTCACATAGAGGAAGAACATAACTACTATGGGTGCAGCACGTGTGATGTTGCATGATCAAGGCCTACCGATGCATCTATGGGCAGAAGCATGCAACACATCGGTACATGTGAAAAATCATTGTCCGCATAGAGTACTTGGCATGAGTACACCTGAAGGGGCTTTCACTGGTAAGAAACCTGATGTTTCACACTTTAAGATTTTTGGCTCATCCGTTTATGTGCATGTGACCAAGGACGCCAGGATGAAGCTACAGCCAACATCAAAGTTTGGGATTATTGTGGGGTACATTTAAACACCCAATAATTATCGTGTGTATTTTCCAAACAACAGAATGACTTTTGTGCGACGGGATATAAAATTTTATGACGAGAAAGCGATGCGGTTGTCCCTTGAGAGGAAGTTGGACTTGCATGCAGAGGAGGAACTGTTGGTTCCCAAGGATGAGTCTCAAGATGTGGATTAACCACACGAAGAGGCTCATGGAGTGGAGGAAAACACTCATGCAGAGCCATCCATCAGAAATGGCAGAAGGCACGCCAGAGAAGCTGATAGATTGATACTTGATGATGCAGAGAATGTAGGAACCCCTACTTCATAGCACAGACAGAGACAATCTCCTTACCAATTTAATGGATACATGGCTCTTATGAGCAAATGTATTGTAACTAAACCATCTTCCTTTTAGGAAGCAGTGTAGCAACCAACTTGGGTTGATGTAATGGTGGAGGAGTATGACTCCATTGTCAAGAAAAGTGCATGGGAGATAGTCCCAAGACTAGTTGACAAACCAGTGGTTGGATCGAGATGGATCTACAAGGTAAATCAAGCTGCTAATGGCAGTGTGGAGAAATGCAAGGATAGATTTGTGGCCCAGGGATTATCAAAAATCAAGGGGATAGATTATGATGAGACTTTTGAACCTGTTGCAAGGTACTCTTCCATCAGATCCATCCTTGCACTCTTAGCGTAGATGGGTTGCCGCATTCATCATATGGATGTGAAAACTGTGTTTCAAAATGGGATCATCGAGGAAGAGGTTTAAATCGAGCAACCTGAAGGTTTCAAGATCTTTATCAGTGGGTCATATGTGTGCCGACTCAAAAGATCACTGTATGGGTTGAAGCAATCACCCCATGCTTGGTACACTCAGATAGACAGTTATTTCACTGGATTGGACTTCACCAAAGGTGAAGCAGATGAAAACCTGTACTAGATTGTGTTTGAGGGTAAGCTATTGATCATTGTTCTTTATGTTTATGATCTAATTTTGACTGGTGATGAGCAACTAATACACTCATGCAAGGAGGATCTTGCAAGGGAGTTTGAAATGAAGGACATGCGACTCCTTCATTATTTCCTTGGATTGGAAATATGGCAGTGGGATGGTTAAATTTTTGTGTCTCAAGGAAAGTATGAAAAGGAGATACTAGGTAAGTTTAACATGGAGAGCTGCAAACCCATGGATACTCCTCTTCCAGGAAATTGGAGGAAAGAGGATACTACTTCTGGAGAGGTAGTGGATGCTATTGTCTATAGGAAGTCAGTGGTTTCACTAATGTATTTCGTGAACACGAGACTGTAAATTTTCTATGCTATTAACAAGTTGATTCAAGCCATGGTTAAGCCTACCAAGCTCTTTTGGAAGGCAGGGAAGCATGTCTTGAGATACTTGAGGGGCACATCAGAGTATGGTTTATGGTACAGACGGATAGAGGGAGTGAAGCTTCAAGGCTTCACAAATGAAGATTGGGCAGGCAATCCATCAGACAGAAAGAGCACATCAAGAGGGATCTTTAGCATAGGATCGACATTAGTTTTCTAGTACAGCAGGAAACAGCGATCTATGTCACTCAGTTCAACGGAAGCGGAATACATGGCAGAAAGTCAGGCTGCATGTGAGGCTATCTAGATGAGGAATATATTGGTTGGTTTGTTTGGTTCTTAGATGGATCCGACAATGATTCATTGTGATAATTCGAGTTTCATTAAGGTCTCTATTAATCCTATGTTTCATGATATGTCCAAGAATATAGATATCTGGTACCATCATCTCAGAGATTGTGTGCAAAGAAGAATAATGTTGCTTTAGTACATTCCCACGGAAGATCACGGTGAAAATATTCTAACGAAGACGCTCACCAGAAGAAAATTCGAATACCATAGAGACAGGATCAGGGTGAAGGATAATCCCTTTCTTGTTGAGAGGGAGTGTTGAGATTCAACAAGAAAATTTCAGCACCCATGCCTATTTGCATTAAGCACCCAAACTAGGGCGAGGACCATAGTGCTATTTTTGGGTGCATGTCTATTTTATTTATCCCTTAATTAATATGGAAAATAAATTGTAATATATTCTCAATGTAAACTTGAAATAGTTAAATAAGAGTAATAAACTCAATTAGATACTGCATTTCGAGTTAGGGGTAGTTGGTAAGGCATGAAGAGTAATTCAAGTTGTAACATAGTTCAAAGTGCAATGGTGCATTAGTTAATGAAGGTTGTAATTAGTTTAACTAAGTTAAGTGAGTTAAACTCAGTTGTGCTAGTTGTAACTGATGATACATGAGTGAGAGATCAAGTGACTTAAATATTAATTAATTCACAATCATTCATCTCACATGAAACTAAGGGTTTACTATTATTAGCTACATGCATGTCAGATCCAGTGGAGACCCAGTTGACTTCTAGGTGAAAGAGAAGTTGACTATCAATTGTAGGATTATTGGGTTTCACATATGCAACCAAACACCAATTGGACTGCCCATGATACTTTTATAGTCAAGGAAGGCAAGAATTCCTATCTTTTAGGGATTTCATCCATCAGGGATTGTGCAAGAAAGGCAAGTTGTATAGAGGCTAAGAATTGGCTATGTGTTGGTCAATTTTGCTTATGACAGGGTGAGACAATTAGCTGAGTATTGGAGGGCTCTTGTGATAAGAGTTTTGTATGTAATTGTTTCATGATCCATGCTGAATATACAATAGAAGATAGTGGGGTTTTTAGCTATAATATTTCCCTGAGAAATTATATGTTGTGTGCAATTTGATTCTTCTTCATGTTCATGTGACTAGCAATTGTTCATGTTCATGTTCATGTTCTTCTGTGCGATTTTCTTTTAATTATGAAAAATATTTGTAGAAGTGATTCAGTATTTAACTTTAGTACATTGTTAGATCAGGTGAATCCAAGATATGCATGCATGTTGTATAATTTCTACACAGTGTTGACCCTTATGATTCTATTTTTTTACATTTGTGTGCCAATGAGTACTGACACCTAAATATTCATAGCAACCATTGTACCTAAAATCGTTCCAAAAAATTCTAAAATTGGGAGAATAGCTTCTTCTTCAACCAAGCACTGAGGGCAACAAAATTTATTTACCCATTTTGGTAAAGTTGTAGGAAATGGGAAATCAGGAACATATTCTTCAATATTTTCCCTATCTATGTCTGCTTCTTTGGATTCTCCCTTTCTATCCCCCTTGTTCACTGATTGAACCATGATTCCTTCCAAATTGTCTCCTTTTCCAGCAAGACTCCATGCATTACTAATAACCAGACCAACCCATGATTTGTGAGGACTGCTAATACATGTCGAGAGTGGTGGGCAGATTGTGCCATCAACTGAGGACTCCTCCGTAGGAAGAAAGTAATATCCAAAGAATGGATTTGTGTTTGCCAAAACTAATGATGCACCATAAGCTTTAAGTGGTATTTAAATAGATTAGCAAGTTGCCCCTCACATTTTTTGTACCTTATCACAAAATATGCCACCTCACCCGACGGATATGGAAAATACTTACGATCATATTCCCTTCCCTTCTGAACTGTTGTTTCCCCAGCCTGTAAAAACAATTATGGGAATTATGGCAAAGGCAATTTCTGAGAGAACCATTTATGCCCTTGCTGTGGCAATCCACTAACGATCGAGATGGATTCCTCCATGACAGAAATATCCAAAATTCACACTCTGGAGTGATTTCCCTCCAAGTTTAATGAAAATTCGGTTGTGATAGTTTCATCAAACCCTTGCAATCTATCAAAGTACACATCCCAACCTATGTCTAAAATGATTTTCCATACAGCTGAATTACTACTATACAAAGTTGTATTCTCTGGTTCATGTCTTACGGTTAGTCGACCCATTCCACGATAGCTCAGTAACAACACTTTGGAGTAGCATAGGACCGTTAGGGGAGAGTATTGGTAGGTAATCCTTGCGGTGATGGAATGGTAGAAAACGGAGTGTGATAATATTAAAATACAAAAGGGTAATTTTTTGGGGAAATGGGAAAAATTTGTTGGACAATGGGTTCAACGCTCCCTGTTTGTTTCGCGACATGGACTAACTGCCTCTCATGCATCCTAACTCTGGCGATTGAAACGGAGACTAATGCTTGCGGGTTTTGGTCTAACGGCAATCATGATTCCAACAAGTGGTATCAGAGTGACAGGTCTCAAGTTAGAAACTCACCTAGCTTGCGTTGGGGGGGAGATTGTTGGACATTGGGTTCAACCATAGTTTTAAAACCAGGCCGAGTTGACTCGGAATCGGCCGAGTTGACCGAGCCAAAGGAGTGGCTGGTTTGATTTAGCCTTTGAACTAGTCAGGTGGCCAGTTTGTTACTGAGCCAGCCGGTTTTTTGACCGGCTCCGTCGGCTCGGTAACAAACCGGCCAACTCGGCCTGGTCCGATGCAACTCGGCCAAGTTGCTCCAGTCGGCAGGTGGGCCCAAAAAAAGGTAAAAAACAGACTTCAAATCGATTTTTTTTTGCTATTAGGTTTTCTTCAGCCTTTCTAACCCCTCCCCATCCTATTTAACTAACCCAACCCATTTCAATACCTCACATCTTTCTCATTCAATTTTCTTGAGCATTTGTGAGGGTTTTCTGAAGAGTTGTGGAGTTGGTTTTGGAGTAGCTTTGAGGAGTATTTTGGGCAAGCTTTGGAGCAGCAGTGAGGAGCTTATTGGGCAAGCTTTGGAGCAGCATTGAGCTAGAGGAGGCTAGAGGTATATATTTTTTCTCTTCTAAAATCTACCTTTGTTTGTTATATTTATTTAGCAAATCTGAAAATGGTAAACATATTTTTTTTCCATTTGGTGAAAGAAATGAACATAGAATCAATAGTTTTTTTTTGTTTTCATTTTCAGATTTAAACATTTTCTTTCCAAGTCAAAAACTCAGTCCAAATTTCCAAAATGGCCCCTAGAGCGAAAGATGCTGCTTGGGCATATGCTGAAATGGTTGGTGATCAAATGTATTGCAAATTTTGTAAGAAAAAAATTAAGGTGGGTGGAGGGGGCATTCATACGCTGAAACTACATTTGGCTGGTGTTAAAGTCCAAATTACTTCATGTCAAGTAGAAAACATTGGGGAAATTAGGAAGCAGTTGAAAGAACAATTTGAGAAGTATGAGCAAGACAAAAATAGGCAAAAAGAAATACAGGCTGAAATTGGGAGGAAGAAGAATCTACAACATATGATGGCTGCCAAATTAAGTTTTGAATCTTTTGATTATGAGGGTTCTTCATCTATCCCTTCCACTGATGCATCAAAAAACCCCTTTCACTATGTTCCTCCCTCTATGGAGTCTATTTCTAAAAAGGGTAAGGGTGCAATGAGAAATAAGGGTACTATCAAAATTTTCTTTGTGCCCTCATCTCCCTCTGATAGTGCAACTGCAATTGGTTATAGTCCTCCAACTGTGCAACCCACTTTAGATGCTCATTAGAAAAAAGAATTGAGAGATACTGCTTGTGAGTACATTTCTAGATGGTGGTATGATGCTGATATTCCCTTCAATGCTGCTCGTTCACCATTTTATGAACCCATTTTTTGATGCCATATATGCTACTGGAAAGGGATTCAAACCTCCTACTATGCATGAGTAAGAGGATATTTTTGCAAAGAGAGATTTTGAACATTGAAGATTATTTGAAAGAGTTCAAAAACTCATGGGCACATACAGGATGTACCATCATGTCAGATGGATGGACTGATCAAAGGAACCGTACCATCATAAACTTTCTTGTCTTTTGCCCACGGGGAACCATGTTTCTAAGATCAGTTGATGCATCTGATAGGGTGAAAGATGCACAGTTGTTGTTACAACTTTTGGATGAGGTTTTTCAAGAGGTGGGGGTGGCAAATTTTGTTCAAATCATCACAGACAATGCCTCTAACTATGTTCTTGCTGGTAAATTGTTAGAGGAAAAACACCCAACCATCTTTTGGACCCCATGTGCTGCACATTGCATAGACCTCATGCTTGAGGATATTGGCAAAATAGACTGGATCAAGAACACTCTAGAGCATGGGAAATGCATCACAAAATATATTTACAATCACTCATGGATTCTGAGTCTGATGAGGAAATACACAGGGGGCAAGGAACTTATTAGGCCTGCCATCACTAGATTTGTAACACATTTTTTGACATTGCAATATATGCTTTCCCAACATAGAAACTTGTAAAAGATGTTTTCTAGTGATGAAAGGAATGAATGTCAATGGGCTCACAAAAAGGATGGAAAAGACGTGAAAAGGAAAGTCAATGAAGAAATATTTTGGAAAAAAGGCAACAGAGATTGTGAAACTCGCTGAGCCATTGGTTAAGGTGTTGCGCTTGGTGGATGGGGAAATATTGGCTATGGGCTTCATTTATGAGGCTATGGATCAAGAAAAGGAGCAAATAAGGGCAGCATACAAGGACAGAGTGGCTAAGTATGGGCCCATTTGGCAAATCATTGATCAGAGATGGAAAAATCAACTCCATCGCCCAATACATGCAATTGGGTATTTTCTGAACCCAAGGTATCATTATAAAGCTCAAGAAACAAGAGCTTTGACTGGGGAGGTTAGAGATGGATTGATTGACTGCATTGATCGCATGATCCCCACAGAGAGTGAGCAGTTGAAGATACATAATCAAATCTCTATGTTCAGCCAAGCCACTGGTACCTTTGGCAAGAACCTTGCAAGGATTGAAAGGGAATTAGATGAGCCAGGTAAACAAAGAATTTCAATTTTCAAATTTATATTTTATAATTTATAATTTTGTATAATTTTGTATAATTTCAATTTCAAAGTTGGATATAAATTTCTGAGCTAACTGAAACTAATTTTTTGCAGCACAATGGTCGGAGGCATTTGGTAGCCACTGTCCTGAATTTCAGAGGTTTGCAATCCTCATTTTGAGTCAAACTTGCAGTGCTTCTGGGTGTGAGCACAATTGGTCTGTCTTTGAGAGGATTCACAAAAAGAAGAGAAACCGTTTGGAGCAAAAAAGGTTAAATGATCTAGTGTTTGTCCAGTACAACCTCCGACTAAGATGCAACCAATTGCTGAACAAAAGACCTAATTCAGATCCCATTGTGTTGGAGGATATTGATCCAACATCAGATTGGGTAGTGGAGTCTTGTCCACCAGAGTTTGACATAGATCGGGGGATTCCGATTGACATCGATTTAGAGATGGAGGATAATATGCTCAATGTAGATCCACTAGTAGCAGACCCAGTCCCAAGCCATCCAGTTGCAGGTGCAGGCACTTCATCTAGTAATCCACGACAAAGATGCATAACTCGTCTATATGATTCTCAAGGTGGTAAGGGCAAGGGTATAGTTCCAGTTGAGGATGTTGATTCAGAGGAGGATGTGGAGAAAGCGTTTTCTGGTTCCCCCTCTGGTTCAGAGTTTGAGGAAGAGGACATTGGCTTGTCACAGTCAGATGACTAGCAGTAGTTACTAGTGACTATTCATGTTTTTTTGTAGAGGCCATTTAGAGTCTCCTTAGTTATGTTTTTTGTTTTGATCTCTATATCATCATCATGTATTGGTTCTTGGACAGTGCACTGGGTGCAATTTTGATATAATGGATATATTCATGAGCCTACTTTGATCATATGTTCTCTTTTGTCTATATTGTAATGCTTTGTGTTTGGAAACATGAATAAAAATCTTTGAATTTATGTTTTTGTACAAAAAAATTAATATTTAATGTACTTTTTACAAAAACCGAGTCATTGAAACCAAGTCGACTGAGTCATTACCGATTCGAAGTCCGAGTCCGAGCTGACCCTCGGCCTGGTCGGAACTCAATTCTGTTTTTTAAAACTATGGGTTCAACGCTCCTAGTTTGTTTCACGACATGGACTAACCACCTCTCGTGGATCCTAAGTCTGGTGATTGTAGTGGAGACTAATGCCTACGAGTTTTGGTCTAATGAGAATCATGATTCCAAAAAAATCATGGTAGATTATGGTAATGATGGAGGATAATTATCATAATTATACATGGAGTTGGAAAGGATTGTTTAACTAATGTAAACATACTTATCTCAATTCCCGATGCATATTAATAATTGTGTGGAATAGGGTAAGGGTCGTGGAGTGTACGTATTGGCACAAGTTCTAATGATGATGTTGGAAAACCATTATTACGATTTGATTATATCGTCGTTTCAGTTATGAAAATAACTCCCCCAAATAAGGGATGACTGACCATGGTCATGTCAATGTCATGCCAAAAGAATTATTAATCAAGTCCCAAAATTTGATCAGGGATGTACTTGGTGACTTACCTATACGGAGTAACAGCCTCAGAGGAGTAACCACATTGATGGAGTAACCACATCAGAGGAGTAACAACATTGGAGGAGTAACAAAACTAAAGGAGTAACAACACTGGGTACTTAGAAAAATTTTACAGAGTAACAGCACTGAACGAGTAACAACATCAGAGGAGTAACAACACGAAAGGAGTAACAATACCGGGTATTTAGAAAAAATTTATGGAGTAACAACATTGACGAAGTAACAACATAGGAGGAGTAACAACAACGAAGGAGTAACAACACCGGGTACTTAGAAAAAATTTCCACCACCCAAAGGAGTAACAACATCGAAGGAGTAATAACATTGGGTACTTAGAAAAATTTCCGCCACACAAAGGAGTAACAACAAAACAGTTGAGTAGTAACAGTATTTTATTTATATAGATTATTATATATGTTTTTTTTTTTTTAATTAGAGGATGCAGAGGAGGAATTATCTGCAATAACAACCTTCAACCATATTTATTAGAGAGATGTTTAATGAAGGTGTTAGTGCTCGAAACTACCTTAGGCTGAAATAAGGTAAATCTCAAGGCAACATCAAACCAAGCTCAGCCTCGTAGCTAGCCCTACGAGGAAAGGAGAGGGCTCTCTCCGGGTCTATCTTGGCAAAAGGTCTTCAAAGGGGCTGAGATGACCTATAAAAGATACTGATTTTAGGCTAGTAAATAGATAGGAAGTTTTGATTTTGATTTTTTGGGTTTTTTGTTGGAAAAATGGGAATGGCAATTTTGGGCTTGGGGATGAGGCAAGATCTTCACAGAATTCGAATTGGGGCAAGGTAGGCAGTAGTCTTGATGCTTTGGATTATGTGTATGGATGGATTAGAATGATAAGGAGCTGAAGAGGGCAAGGGAGAACAAGGATCCTCTCCAAACTGGCGAAAACATATAAAACTAAACAAATTTAAAGGCAGAGCCCTGGAATCAATGAATTCTACCTCATTCACTCATTCATTTAGTTTCAGAAGCAAAAGAAGGGAATGGAATACATTAAACATTAAAGAACTGACAAATAACTAAGAGAAAACACCATAAAAAACTAAAAGCCACAAGAATCCCAACAGGTGCTGCAAAACCTCTGATCTTTCCTTAGCCAAAGATGCAGAAAATATGTACAATAGTGTGCCAAACTTTTCCCAAGAGTCCAACCTTTGAAAATGTCTCAGAAAATACAATAAATAGACAAGTCTAACCCCTTCCCATGCCTCTAGGAGTCGAGCTCATTCTTCTAGCAGCAGTTTGAACCAATTCTAAACAAAGAGCTAAAATCTAGGCAACCAAACAACTTGCCTCTATAAGCTAGGAAACTGATCCATTCACTTGATTTTCACTTTTTTGTGAATGAATCATCTAGAACAAGTAAATACATGCCAAAATTGCATCATTTTTATCAAATTACATCAATTTGGGTCAAAAATTACATCAAGAGGTGAAACTAGCCTAAACTGGCCGAATTTCTGAGCTGGAAGGTGAAAAGCATGCCAAAAACCTCAATGCGCCGCGCTCCAAAGCTCTATGCATTGCGCTAATTTAAGCCTATTTTTGGGGAACTTCTCGGAGTCCAAATTGAGTTCATGATAGCTCGTTGGAAAGCCCTGGATATTGGCTATCCAACCCAAGTGGAATTTTTCAATTTGGAGCTCATTTGCCCCTCCAAACCTTCAATCTCCCAAGAGTACTTCCTGCTGGTGCAAAAGGTGGCAGAAAGGTGGTTTTCATGGTGTTTTTGGCCCCTTTGATCATCCAGAACTTGATGAAATTCTTTGGCCATTTTTTAGCATGCATAATTTACCATGAAAAATCCAAAAATACAAATTTTTCCTCCAGAAAGTGTCCCAATCATAAGCACGCGTCGGGTCGCGCGACGCGTTGGGCGAAAAAACCTGTTTTGTGACCAAAATTTTCAAAATGACAAAAATTTCTCCAAATTTACTGAAATTTGGAGTAAAGATCCCCCATCATGCCTCATGCTCAGCCAACAAAGCTTCAGCCAAGATTCAGAGTGGATCATGCGTTTCACGACGTTTCAGTGCCCTCCTGGTGCATGCAGTTCCTGTGGTGAAAACACTGTCTCGATTGTATGATGTGTCGTTGTCGGTCATGGAACTACAAGAAAAAAGCACATTGGTGAGGGTCAAGCTTGTGACAGACCTTTAACTTCTGTCACCAATGTCACATAT
>JAXQQM020071145.1:0-85525 GCA_034641835.2 Pinus albicaulis | reverse complement strand
TGCTGCAGGATCTTCAAAGCTCCATGGTGAAGGTGGCCCAATCTCCTGTGCCACAGTTCGCCCTCATCATCCTGGCTCACCACTTCTCCCGCCTTGCATGCCATAGCTGCGCAGCCATCTACCTGCAATTGATAAAGGTTCTTGGTTCGAACCCCTATCTTCCGGGTCTCTCCAGTAGTCTTACTGCGCAGGAAGGCTTTTCCTTCGCTGAAGACCACATCATACCCCTTATCCTCCAACATCGCCACAGAGATCAAGTTTTTCTTCAATCCAGGTACATGCATGACATCCCTCAATACAAAGGGTTTACCAGACTCCCTCTGAAAGGATATGGTACCGATACCAGTCGCACTGTATCTACCATCATCGCCCATCTCGATGTGCACACCCAAATCTTTGTCCTCCAGATTTGAGAACAAATCCCGATCTCCCGTCATATGAAATGACGCACCGCTGTCCAAGAACCACACCGATCCCAACACACTTGAAACCAAGCATGCAATCAGTGAACTTTTGGCGATACTGAGGTATTTGGCAATACTGTCGCCCTTCTCCATCTTGATTTTCCTGAGCTTATCTTTGAGCGCCAGCTTCCTTTGGTCGCTCTTACTCTAGAATAGATCCGTCAAATCTTTCCACATTAAATATGGAGTAGCCTTTCCATGCAGTCTGGATACAATATGATCCTTGACGCCCTCCAACAGGATCCTTCGACACTTCGCCATCTTCTTTTGCCATGCATCGACTTTAGCAGGATCAATGGGCTTTTGGACATCCGTATCTACGAACTCCTTGAGACCATTATCTTCTAATACTGCTTCCATGCGATCCTTCCATGCAACATAATTCGAACTGCCTTCAAGAGCATATTCGAGTCGCAAACCGTTGAAAGACATTTTCAACACTGGCACCAAGAAAACAAAACTGCTGCAAAATTTCGAATTCCACCTGAAAGCTCAACCGCTCTAGATCGTGAGAACAAACTATTTCTAGCACAGAGATCAAATGCAAGGGGCGTTTACCAGACCTTTCACTTTCCGAAGAAAGATGAATCCGGAGGCTACCTGGCCCGCATGCAGACTCTGTCTACCGAAATAAGTTTGTAATCACTGTGATGATCAATCTCTGCTTCAATAGCTCCCGATACCATGCTGAAATTCTTGAATAATGATTAATTATCCACTGAATTATCACGGTACATACTATTTGAACTTCATACACAGCGCCGTAATCTCTTCCACTCATTCAACTCGGAACATGAGCATCGGAAATAAAATCAAGCGATAACACATCTAGAATGTCATACACATTAACAGGTATGTATGGAAAGCTTATAGGCCCAACCCCCACGGCTATTGTGTATATTATAATGGAGAAATCAAGTAACTAACTCAGTACAATACTCCTCACAAGTACTCAGTACTTTCTCATACAGTTACTCACAATCTAGCTCAGTTTTGAACAGGTTACTGGTTCAAAACTCACCGCCAATTGCCTTGCCTCTATTGCGTGTTTTAATGCTATGGGATGGCCTCTTTATATAGATAAACCACCAGCCTGAACTGCACAATCCTCATGGGCTTACTCCACCTATCTGTGTGTTGCAAATAGCAACGGTATAGTCACAACTGATAGCTAACTCCACCCTTTCATCTACCTCTTTCACTGGTCTCCACTGAACTGATCATACACTGTAGTGAACTGATGTGTTCTTGAGTTGAATAATGAGTTACTAATTAATTAATTAAATAATATTTAATTCACTCCACTCATAACTAATTGATTAGCTAATTAAACTAATCTCAACTAGTTCAACTAAAATAAACCGAACACAACTCCACTATCTGTCTCATTAACTCCTCCAAACTTCTGCCACTGAAGTCCAACTGAAGTCAACCATGCATGATGCCATCAAACCCTTGGGAACCACGTGATTCCTCTTTCAGTTGCATGAGCCACTTCTGTAGCTCGAACTGAAGTGCTCAAAGAGAGTAAACTGTTGTTTATAGTCCAAATATTATTAAGGGTAAATAATATTTGACTTCCATATTTTTAGGAGAGGCAGTCTAAAAATAGCCTTCAACCTCTTCGACCTAAAAAAATAGAGTCTCATCTATTTTTACCAACATGACCAATGCTCCAAGGATCTCAAACTGGAATCCCAGAACCATGCTCCATATGTCTAAAAATAGACATAGTCTAAAAATAGACTTTGCGCCAGAATTTGCCTGCGGGCCCACTTAGTGAAGGCGACTTCATTTCACTAAGCTCCATCATCTTGCTGCATTTTCAACACGTTGTTTTTGTTTTCCTTTTTGTTTTAAACTTCTAAACATGCATTATGTAATTTTGTTGATACTTAGAAACTCTATTTCAACCCTGGGTTGTTTTCCTCACAGAGGAGGCTTGAGGGTCCGAAATTTATTTATATATTATGATACACTCAAAAAAACCGAATTAGTGTCTACTACTCGGTTTTGTTTTTGGAGTTTTTGAAACTTCAAACAGACTCAGTCTTTTTCACTCCTCTGCTTCAGGCGTTTTTCCTTGAAAGGAAGCCCAGGAGGAGAAAAAAGATGATGAGAACTTTCTCAGTTTTGATCAAGGCTGTCAGGTGAATGTGTTCTCTCATTTCACTTCAGCTGTAACTCCCTATCTCTCTTAACAATGGGGAAACACAGTTTTTGGAATGCACCATGCATATACTATGAAACTCTCTATGATTAATAGATGGTTCAATTTTTTCTGTGGGAAAAAAAAAAATAGTTTTAATTTTATAAGGGTCAATGGCTATCCCTTCCTTCAAAATTACATGACCCAAATACTGGATTTGGTCTTTGTAAAAATCACACTTACTAAAATTTGCATACAACTCATGTTCCTACAAGGTCTAAAGTACTATTTTCAAATTATTTTGGTGTTCCTCCATAGTTCTTGACTATACAAGAATATCGTCAATGAATATTAAAACCAATTTGTCAAGGTAAGGGTGAAATACATGACTCATGAGACTCATGGAAGTTACTGGAGAATTGGTAAGTCCAAAAGGAAAAACTATGAAGCCATAGTAACCATAATGAGTTTGGAAGGTTGTTTTAGGAATATCCTTCTCCCTTACCCTTCTATGATGACAGTCCGGTCGCAGATCAATCTTAGAAAATATGGTATCTCCTTTAACTGGGTCAAATAGGTCATTAATCCTTGGTAAAGGATACATGTTCATAACTGTCAACTTATTAAGTTATATGTAATCAATACCCAATATTAATGTACCTTCTTTCTTCTTAGTGAACAAAACAATGGAAGGCAAACAACACTGAGAGAGAATTTATAACCTCTAAAAATTACGTTTAATTTAAGAAACCCAAATTAACCACCTTCTGCCATAGAAAAATATTGATTTATGTCACTGGTGTCGAAATTTATGGATTTGTAAAACTCTAACACGCTTGTAATTAAAAATATATGTGCATATATATACGCGCTTTCACAGAGACAAACCTGCGTATACATCTGCATATATTTCAGGACTGACCTCATATTCCATAGGCACTTTTGCTGAAACCAAACCGCGTATATACGCACTTTCTCTACCACGAACCTGCGTATAGATCTGCAAACATTGTAGGGCTGCGCAACTCTTCAAAACAGATAAATAGCTCAGATCTTGTCCTTCACTTCAGAAAATATTCGCCACATCTAGAAGATACATAGTCATTTCAGATCTAGAGATCCCTCTTCATCATTTTCTTCATAAGTGCATTATTAATTTAGATCAATCAATAAACTATTACCCATTCCATGTAGATATACTTCAGAGTGAAGTATTCATTAAAACCCAGACCTATGCACACTCTTGCACTATGATATTCTTCTCCTTATATAGATTTAGCCTTTATCAATACCATGAGTCAAAACCACTCAACCTCTGATGGTATTCCTGGACGGGACCAAATAGATAATCCAGCACTCAATACTGTGGGCCAATACCAAAATCATCCCACAGTTTTATAAATTAGAAACAAATAGCTCTCACCTTTCACTTGTCACGTACTTCCATATTATACGCTACTTTTATTTTATTCCGCGTATACACGACCTCTTATTTATCTGTTACTCTGCAGGGACTCCTTTGGAATTTTCTTTCTTTGTTACTTAAAGCTGCTACTTGTGGAATACATGATTTACATGTTAACAATAGATTTTCTATCAAGAGACAACTCATCAGTGGTTTATCAGGACAACCATCAAAGTAGGTTGCCATCAAGGACAACATATTGCATCATATTGCCAACAATCTCCCCCTTTGGACTTGATGGCAACCATGATGGTGTTTGATCACCACAACAGATAGATACATTGATTATAACCATTATTCAAACACCCTGATACTCTCCCCCTTTGACATCAAGGGCAAAGGGCGGATCAAAACCAAAACAAGATTTTTCTTCTCTTGTAGAAAGAAGAGCTCTGTAGATCTGATGTGCAATGAAGTTACCATGCCCCCCCTGAGTTCACGCTGAATCTTCAAACATATTTTTTTCAATGAAGTACATGACTCTATGACCTTTCCTATCACCAAGGACTCATACTTACATCAATGATCCAACCAAGTGGATTTACATATGTGACTCATGTACCCAACCTAGTGGGTTTACACAATTTGACTCAACTACCCAACCAAGTGGGTTTACAAATTTAGAAGTGCTTAGCCAAATTTGAATATATGATTTACATATAGGTATCAACCTGCTGCATTTATCAAGTGCAAAATATGAATTTTTTTACTAGCAATGCAACTGGTATAAAGAGAGAGATCTTTAAGTATCCTGATTCTAAAAATGCATTACTCTCGTAATTCATGCTCCCCCGAGTATATGTAAATGCCAGGCAGCTCTGTTTTCTTGTCGGCATGTCGCTTGTCTCCAACGGAACTCGCGTGTATACGCAGCTTTAGTTCACGAAACCCGCATATGGAAAGTGAAATACAGAAAAATTTCACAATTCCATCTCCCCCTGAACTTATAGCACTTGTACCTGTCTTCTTCACATCAGATGCACTATTAGAAATAAACACAACCATAATTACCAAACCAACCATGGGAATCACCATCTATTACTCCCTATGTGATGATACATTACTAATCCCTATAATGTATCTCACATCACTCATGCAGTCATTATGAGAAGTAAGCTTTAGAAGTGGAAGACTACAGTAGGATTATTATCCCCTACGTTTTTGACCGGTCCTCCTTCTTTTTCCAGCTTTGCTTGAAATTTCTTATTGTGTGCTGAAAATTATCCAATTTCTCAGATATATTCATCCTGCATTCTTTTTCTACATGTCCATACTTGTTACAAGCATAACATCTTGCGTGACCAGAAAAGTAAGCATAGGGATCATAATGTGTTTTTCTATTCTTTCTTCTATTGCAATCAGCTGCTTTATGACCATACTTGCTGCATGAAAAATAATATCCCTTAAAGAAACCTGAGTACCTTTCTGTGTAGAATTTGTTTGTTTGTGACTGAAACAATCTGCTTCTGCAATTGGCTACAACATGCCCATAATTATGACATTTAAGTCATTCAACAATATTGATCAAAGGAGGGAATGATTTCTTTTGAGAGTTCATGATTGTCGGTTGACCTTTTGTTTCTTTCAACACTTCAGGTTTTGCATTGATATCCTTTGAATCTTTAGCACTTTCTTGTGAACTAGATTCTCCTTTAACGGTTTCATGAAAACCAAGACCAAATTTAACAGAAGGAGACCTTTGACTACTAAGAATATTGTCCAGAATCTTAGTACTATCTTGAAACCTCAAGAGTTTATCTTTTTCTTCTAATTTTCCTTTTAAAATGTTTACCTCAACCTCCAATCTTTGGCATTGCTTCTTCATACTTTGTTCGACCCTTCTTCCTTCTTCTACTTGATCATTCAATTTTAAAATCTCTTCTTTCAACCCATTTTACTGTTCTTCAAATGTTTGTAGAAGTTATTCATTCTTCTTATTTGATTTTTCCAAATCTTCTTTCAGAGAGATGATTTCTGCTTCAAGTCCTTCACTGTGATTGGTTACTTCATCGTACAACCTTTGATACTTGTTTATCTGTCCATTCATTCTAGAGATCATATCTTTGTAGATAGATTCTCTCTCATTAAATAATCTTTGTTGATTTTCAACTTTAATCTTGATAACTTCATCTAGATCCATAACATTACTTTCACTATCTTCACCATTGCATGCACAAGAAAGTGAATCACAAGAACAACAATCAATACCTATTTCATCTTCTTCATTTTCTGCTGTACATGTTTTCTGAGATGTCTTCTTCCCTTGAGTAGCCCTCTTCTTTTGCTTCCTTTCCATGAGCACTTGCAGATCTTGGTCAGACTCTTCTTCATCCTCATTTGACACTTCATCATTATCTTCATTTGTATAATAACTCTTTCCATTTTCAAATTGTTTCCCTTTATCATGATTTTCTTCATAAGGACATTTAGCAGCATAATCACCAACTCTTCCACAAGAAAAACACTTCAAGGGAAGCTTACCTCTGAATCTTCCAATACCTAGTTGGAGTCTTCTCACAAAATTTGCTTCTTCTTCTTCTGATATATAACTTGATTCCTTGACAACTTCCTTTTCTTTTCCTTTTGCACATACCTTAAAGGAAACTTCTCTGATTTGAGAGGGACCTCCTTTTCTCATTTCAAAAGCAGTCAGGATACCATGTAGTTGAACAATAGTAAGAGTTTGCAGATCGTGCCTTTCTTCAATAGCTGATACTTTTGACTCAAATTTTGAAGTCAAAGATCTTAAGACTTTTTCCACCGGAGTAGTATCGGTTATGGTTTCACCCAAATTTCTCATACGATTTATAATATCATCTAGACGTAAAAATAAACTGGCAATACTCTCATCACTATGCATCCTTAAATTTTCATATTCAATTATGAGAGTTTGGAGTTTTGCACTTTTTACCTTTGTATCTCCTTCATAGCTTAGAATGATTTTGTCCCATGTTTATTTTGCAGAATTTAGCTGCATCACTTTAACAAATTCTAATTCAGACATGCTTCCTAATAAAACATTGACTGCTTTGGCATTGATTTCATATTTCTTCCTTTCTGCTGCATCAGTAGGAATAATTGCCGGATACTGATAACCTTCTTCCACGATTGCCCATACTTCTGCACCAAGACTTTGCAAATATGCTTTTGTTCGTATCTTCTAGAATAACAAATTACTTCCATTGAATAGAGGTGGCCTTAGAGAAAATGCTCCTTCATGACTTTCCATTGCGACGGATCTCCTTCAAGCGATCAAGCTTCTGCAGAATGACCTCCTCTGATACCAATTGTTGGGAAAAATACTGAGAGGGGGGGTGAATCAGTATTTAGAGATGACTGAAAATTTTTTACTTTTTCTTTCTCTTAAACCCATAAGCTACTATACAGAATCCAACTCGCGTATATACGCGGATATCCTTAAGAAAACTTTCGTATGTCCAGAGATCTTATTATGCATTTAATTCTTTACTTAGATCATTGCATCATTCATTCATCAGATGTTTAGTAAGTAGTAAGCATGTGCAGTAATAACAGAATAAACCATCACACATAAGCAATACACATGAACACCAGTACTTAAGGTGGAAACCCAATTCAGGAGAAAACTACCGCTGCTGTCGTCTGTGTCTTCAATATTTATTATAAAGAAAACTTCTTACAATGTTGTACTGGCGCAGACTCATACTAGCACGCAGGCAACCACCTACAGAAGGCTGCAACCTTCTCTCGTTCTCCAGCCACTACTGGAAGGGAGCTCCAATCCCCTGATCTTATTTACCAGCCTCTCCTGAAAGGGAGCTACTACCCCCTACTCTCATTTACCAGTCTCTCCTGGAAGGGAGCTACTGCCCCTTGCTCTCGTTTACCAGCTACCACTGGAAGGGAGCTACAACCCCCTTACTGAAGGCTTCGACCCTCAGCACCACTGTGGACCACGTTTCATCAATTTTCATACTAGATCCAACAACTTCCACATGAAACATCTTGTAGGCCACTTTTCATCAGATTTTCAGACTGGACCCACTCCACACATTTAAGCTCAACATACATCAAACTGAAACTTATAACCCCATCAATTCATTCATTGAATCATCAACCAATCAACCAACAACTTGATCTTTAATCAATATAAGCAGCATAATCAACATTCAAACAACCCATATCTATATGAATACATCATTTACAGATAGCAGTAAAACAGCAAAACAAATCAGACATTTCATTCCTCATACGTCAGCAAAACCCTAGATTCCATACGTGCTTTTACTTCACTAAACTTGTGTATATACGTGCTTTCACAGAGACAAACCTGCGTATACATCTGCACATATTTCAGGACTGACCTCATATTCCATACGCGCTTTTGTTGAAACCAACCCGCGTATATACACGCTTTCTCTGCCACGAACCTACGTATAGATCTGCAAACATTGTAGGGCTGCGCAACTCTTCAGAAAAGATAAATAGCTCAGATCTTATCCTTCACTTTAGAAAATATTTGCCACATCTAGAAGATACATAGTCATTTCAGATCTAGAGATCCCTCTTCATCATTTTCTTCATAAGTGCATTATTAATTCAGATCAATCAATAAATTGTTACCCATTCCATGCAGATATACTTCAGAGTGAATTATTCATTAAAACCCAGACCTATTCGCACTCTTGCACTATGATCTTCTTCTCCTTATATAGATTTAGCCTTTATCAATACCATGAGTCAAAACCACTCAACCTCTGATGCTATTCCTGGACGGGATCAAATAGATAATCCAGCGCTCAATACTGTGGGCCAATACCATGGTAATGTCCCCTGGTTTTATAAATTTAGAGCGCAAATAAGCATACGCTACTTGGTACGTACTTTTCCGCGTACATACGCTACTTTGCCTTTACAAACCCACGTATGCTTTATGACATATCTTATTCATCATTACTCTGGCACTTACTGGAATTTCTTTCTTTGTTACTTTTGAACTGCTCTGTAGATACATCATATTTACATCATTAACAAATAGGTTTCTATCCAAAGACAACTCATTAAGTCAGTTTCCATCAAGGACAACTTCATCAAGTAGGTTGCCATCAAGGACAACACATTGCATCATCTTGCCAACAAATTAGAGTCGAAGTCAGTAAAATCACCACCATCATTCTAATTTTTTTAGAAACTTTTAGAATGCCTAGAGCCACAACGAGTCTTGTAATTAAAATCACCATCCTTTTACATGTTTTATATATCCTTAGAAAATCCAGAACAAGTTTGGTCATTAAAATCAGCATCATTATAAGTTTATCAAAAAATGCTACAGCCAAAACTAGTCTATTCATTAAAATCACCATCCTTCTAAGTCTTTTAGATACCTTTAAAAAAACCACACTCATAGCTAGACTTGTAATTAAAATTCACATCACTTTGTGTCTCTTAGATACGATTAGAAAAGTCAGGGCTACACCTAGAGCTAGCCTGGTCATTAAAATCCCGATCATTCTTAATCTATATAAAAAATACAGAGCTAGATTCATAGCAAGTCTTGTCTTTAAAATCGCCATCATTGGAAGTCTATATAAAAATATCAGAACTAGTCTTTTCTTTAAAATCACCATCATTTCAAATCTTTAGGATACCAATTGAAATTCCACAACCATACCAATTGTTGTTAATAATGTCATACACATTTCTCTTAGTAACATCATAATTATACTTTTAGAAACCCTTATAAAAGCTAGAGCTATAGATAGCCATGTCATTAAAAGTACAGTCATCGTAAATGTTTTAGGTACCATTAAAAATTCCAAAACCACAGCCAGTGCTATCTCTAAAATCACCATAGTTATACGTTTTTTACATAGCCTTGCAAAAGCCAAAGCAAGAACTAGAGAAAAAGCTATAGACATTTTTGTCATAAAAATCACCTTCATAATAAAATCCAGAACCACATCCATTGTTGTCATTGTACCTATTTTAGATAGCCTTAGAAGATAGAGAGAGAGGGCTAACGCTATCAATGAGGCCGGCATCTGCAGTGTGAAGAGGCGCGGAAGGTATTGAGTGGTAGTTGGAAAAGAGGCCCCCATTGAAACAGATATATTATCTTTTATTTGATTGATCTAGCTGCCAAATAAAAAAACCATGACAGAGCCAAAGAACGCATCATTCTCAGCCACTAGATGCCAAAACTCCACTCCATCGCTAGAGCCCAAGAATGCATCATTCTCAGCCACTAGATGTCAGGACTCCGCTCCATCGCTAGAGCCCAAGAATGCATAATTCTCAACCACCAGAAGCCAAGACTCCACTCCATCGCCAGTGATGAGCACTTTATGAGCTAAATCGAGCTGGAAGAGAACAGAGGAGGTAGAGATTGCATATTTTAATGGTCAAGGCCCACCAATGATGCCTGACAGAATATGATCCTTGGAGCTTGTTGAGATTTCGATGATCATGTTGCTTGGCAGGAGCATGTGCATGGCGAAGATGTTGGAGTTTTCAACCAACCTATTGCCACTTCCGCCTTGAGGTTCTACAGCTGGAGGCACTGCAATGAATAAAAAAAACAGCAATAATGCCCATGCCATCACCTTAAATTTCTTGATTGTTATCAACATTCTATTTCTTCATTGAAAAATATTGATTTCTGTCAGCAGGAGTTCGATTTTATGAACACCTTCACAATGGTTGCAATAATTTTATTGAGTTCTGTGAGAAGGAGTTGCAATGCTTGTATGCACTTAATATATATCACAAACAAAGAAGCCGAGAGGAGGGAGGTTTAAAAAACAAACAAGCGGAGAGGAGGGAGTTATATTTTTCACATGAACTTTGTTGAACGTTAGAATTAAAAGTTTTATAAAATCTAGAAATATTCATTATTTATGTTTTAAAGAATGCATTCTAAATATTCATTATTTATGTTTTAAAGAATGCATTCTAAATATCAAGATGCAAGTGAGATTCTTACAACTATGTTTGATGAAAATTATTTTGATAAATTTGAAATTGTTAACACAAAATACAAATAAATTGGAATTTGCTTAAATGCATTTAAAGTGATTCCAAACACTATAAGAGGTTAGTCTTCTTCATTTTGTTTACAATAAATAATATATTATTATTAGTATATAATAAGAACTTTTTGGAGAATTATTTTTTCAATTAATTCTCAATTAGCTATCAAAATTAAGTGGAGAGTTATTAATGAAGGTAAAGGGTTGATGGATGAATAAGATAGTTGGTAAGTATTATGTGAAGTGATTTTCAGTAATAGGTTTTATGGAAGAAGATTAAATGGGAAAATCATCAGATAAAATATAATATATTTTGTTTTCCTCACAAGTTTTCCAAGGTTCTTTTTCCAAAATACTTACATCCCAACTTAAATTATTAGAAACAATACTATACAAGATTAGTCTTCTATTAAAACATAAGGCATATTTAGAATATTAAAACATTTAATAAATCTGCACAACGTTAAGTTAAGTTTTATTTACTAAAATTACATTACAATAACAAAGTAATGGAAAATTATGTTGGTTGAAACTCTTAGCAAAAAGCTCACTGCTGAGAGAGACGTTGGGTCACTCCCTGGCCTCAGAATTTCCTATGGCATAGATCCCTTAAATCATGCCCTTTTCGCAGACGACTCTATTCTACTTGGAGGAGCCTCTCCCAGATTTGAAAAGGCATTTGACTCAGTTCTCAAATTCTATTGCAGGGTAACAGGAGCCTTAGTAAGTGAAATAAAGAGTGAAATTTATGGCTGGAATATGGAGCAACAACAACTCATGAGCATTTCTCAGATCCTTCACTTTAAAGCCTATGCCAAATGGGACAATATCAAATATCTAGGTTTGCCCATATCAAATGGAGTTAACAAAAGGGACCTGTGGAGCGACATAATAAGCAAAATCAAAACAAAAATCTCATCTTGGGGAGGCTACTGGCTAACAAAAGGAGGAAAAGTAATCCTTATTAAAACTCTGTTGTCTGTGTTGCCAATTTACCAAGCTGCTTTTCTTCTTGCTCCAAAAAATGTGACGAATCAAATATCCAAACTCTTGAGGGACTTTCTATGGCAAGGGGGGAAAGGGAATCAGGAAAAAAATCATATGTTCAATTTGGATATTGTCAAAAGAGATATCACAGAGGGTGGTTTATAGATTCGGGATCCTGCATTGGCTAATCTTGCGCTTGGTGGAAAAATTTTGTGGAAATTGCATTGTGATCCACATCATCCAGTTAGTCAATTTCTCAAGCATAAGTACGCAGAAGGTCCTGCACTCGAAAATTTTCAAGCCTACAACTCTGTAACCTGCACCTTAACCTGGAACTTATGTCGAAAAAGCCTCCACTTCTTCAAAGAGAAGGTGTATCGCGTGCCCAGAAATGGCAAGAGAACCTGTCTGTGGGATGACCGCATTATGGATCGTTCTCCGCTCTCTGAGTCTAAAGACATCGTTGATATCAAAGAGTGGCTTCAGTTCGCTGGCATTAACAGTGTCTATGACCTTTCCAGGTGGGACAGCAAAGGTAATTGGAGCGATTGGGACTTTCACGGTGTCATTGTTAGACTTTTGCAGAAACAAAATTGCCTCATCGATCTGCTTGAAGATGCAGCACCAGTTCATCGAAGCATGAAGGACTCATGGGGATGGGGACACTCAAGAAGGTATACCACAGCTGCTAGCTACAGCGCCCTTCACCCATCAAAAATCAGTAATCACCCGCCCAGCTTTTGGAAAAAAATTTGGGATCCAGGAGGTCTTCCTAAAGTAATTTTTTTCTTCTGGATTTTGGTACATAACAGAGTCCTAACAGGAGAAATTCTAGCCAAGATAAGCTACGCTGGACCGCATAGATGTGCCCTCTGCAGAAGCAATACTGAAACAACTAAACACCTCTTTATTGATTGTCACTTTGCTAAAGAAGTATGGGGCTACATCCTCCATGAACTTCAAATTTCCCCCCCGGGCCATGACTTTGTTTCAGAGTTATTTGCCTCATGGAGTCAACTATATCCCCACAATATTCCCATTAAATCTCTATGGAACAGAATTTGGATCGCGATCCCCAAATACGTATGTTGGCAAATTTGGTTGGCCCGGAATGAACAGATTTTCAATGAAATCTCTTATACTCCCTTGAAAGTAGCAGCCAAAGAAAAATATCTCCTTCTAGAATTAGTCCAGCAATCTTACTTTAAAGAATACCTCTCTCTCCTTCCAGAAGAAAAGATATGGATGGATTATCTTTCCCCTTTGCCTCAGAAGCTTCTCTTGGTCCCCCCCACTACAAACCCTGAATGGTGAAAAAGAGATTCTGACATCATTTTCCAAGATTGGTGGAGGCAACAACAACTTACCACGATTTTCTTTGATGGGGCTTCCAAAGGGAACCCCGGTGCAGCTAGAGCAGGGGGTATTATGTACTCTTCGTATGGCTCAAGAAGGGATTTATTTTGTTGGGGTATCGGGCAAAAAACAAACAACCAAGCAGAGATTCTTGCTCTCCTCAAAGCATGCCAAATTGCAAGTGAAAGAGGCATCAAAGACTTTCAAGCATTTGGAGACTCAGAAATACTCATTAAAAAACTCAACACGAAGGAATTGTTCAATAATGCAAGCCTCAACAAAACTATGAGTAGATTAAAGAGAATTCTCCTTGAATTTGACACCTACAAATTTACCATATTCTAAGGAATTTGAACAGTGAAGCAGATCTAATGGCAAACAAAGGGTGCACTCTTCAGAAGGGACAGCTCAACATTAATGATGAGATATCATGCCAATCTTGCTTCTCTTGACAGAAATGTAATCCATCCTAGCATAAGAAAGAGGAAAAATCGAACTGTACTCTTGGTTGTTTAGGCTATGGCCCAACCATCTACCTTCAATTAAATAAAATCATATTCGTTTCAGTTAAAAAAAACAAAGCAATGGAAACATGTTTATAGAATATTCTTCCAAACGACTACCAATTGAGATATTGAGATCAAATTGAGAATCATTACCCACTTGTAAATCATTTTCAAGAACAACACATAGCTCATCAATGTCTTTGAGTTGTAAGTTCATAATCTTATTTAAGCATGGATTCTTTCTCTACATAATTAAAATCATTTTGAATTTTTAGAGGTGAAAAAATGAGAGTTCATTATAATCTTTTTTATATTGGACATATCTCATCATGTACTTTACGTTTCCTTTCGAAACTGATGAAATAATAACATAACATAAGCATGACCACGGGTGAAGTGGATTTTAGAAAACATGCTTCCACTTCCTACCATGGGTAAAATGGATTTTATAAAAAATGATTACACTTCCTTCCTCTTTACAAGACAAGTTATAAATACAAACATCATGATATGAATTCACATGCATGCAATTTTTTAAAGTTGTATATATATATATATATATATATATATATATATATATATATATATATATATATCATCATCATCATCATCATGAGATGAATTCGACCTAAAAGCAAAAACACTTTGACCTAGTAGAAAAATGCTTTGATGCAACAAAAAGTTCAGCCTTGATGCAACAGAAACTTCGACCTTGATGCATCACCACTTTGAAATCCCAACAGTAGAACTTCAAACTTTCCATAGTATCCCAATAGCTTAACACGAGTTAGAGAGAGATAGCCCAAAATTTCCATTTAGCCTTTTCCTACAATTCACTTCCTTCTTCTGCAACTTCACACTTTTCTGCTTCTCCTTCTTGAGTATCGAACTTGAGTGAGTGATCCTCCAAATTATTTGAACTACACTTCTATATATAGCTTTTTCTATGGGTCCAACTGCCTTAATGTAGGCTGACTTCATCAGGTGAGGGATGACTTGGTGTGGAGGTGACAAATGACTTATTTGAATCCATAATGATTTTTTTTACATGACACAAAAGCCCAAGAAGGGTCTCATAAAATTAACAATAACTCTAGTGACTCAATATAAAATCTATAATTCCAAAATGGAGACTTTGACATAAAACATGATGACCCAAACATGAAACCCATACCTTAATAAGTCATAATAATAATAATAATAATTTTTTTCTTTATTTTGATGAATACATTTCATTATGACACAAATACAATTTTGAAGACTTAACTAAGTTATATTCTTCAACATGAGGTTGCGCTCGTGGTCAATTCCTGTGTATCCTTAGAAGACCGAGAGAGAGGGCCAACTTTATCAATGAGGCCATGTTGGAGCAGGGTCCTCTAGGACCGGATTTTGATATACTTTTGACATATTTTGTAAATTTTTGGAAGTTTAGTCATGCAAAGCATAATTAAAGGGGATTTTTGGTGGGTTAAAGCCCATCATGAGTTGTAATGGGTAAAAAGGGTAGAACTAGGGGCCGCAAACCATATTTTGCGGACCTTAGAGGAGCGCAGGTGAAAAGTATAAATAGGAGTCTAGATAGAGTCAATAAGGGACATCTGATGTGAATGTAAGAGATCTGGCTAAGTTTTGATATTTTATGGAAATTTTCTAGGTAGAAGGCTCCTGTTGGCTGTGTGCACGAAGACCTTAAGTCTTGTTGTGTGCAGACCCCGCTGGCTGTGTGCATAGGCTAACTGAAGGCTTTGTAAAGAAGATATGAATTGTTAATGAATGAAGAACTATTTTGGATGAAATATGAGTCTCAATTGCATCTATTGCTTACTTTATGATCTTTTGGCATGCTAATTATGGTTATTGTGTTATAGATCGGTTGTGCAACTATTTTTTTCTTTAAATGAATGTTAGATGAATGAATGTGTTACTATTGAGCTTTAATGGTATATCTTAAGGGACTGCGGAATCTATTTGGCATGCGCACACTTAAATCTGTATGATTAGGGTTCCGGGTTAAGGATCTTGTGTGCAGATCATAATAGAGTTGTTTCAGATCCAAGGGCACCCACATCATTTAATTCTCTCTCAAGTTGTGGAAACTTAGTTCCAGAACCCCCCCATACTACTTCAGGTGAGACTCTAACCTGCACAAGCATGCCACCACCACAAGGGCCAATAATTTGAGGGTTTTTTTGGTTAACCTTAACTTTGAACCTAGGTCAGGAACCCCTCAAGCCAACAAATGGTTTTTTTTCTAGGACCAGGATCATTTTGAGAGAGATTAGATGTTGTGGGCTAGGAGGCTATGTGCCAGAACTAAAACATCAGTGGTGCAGATTTTTCTCTTCAGTTGGTCATGATGAGCACCACTACTGGATGTTTGACCTAATGATAGACAATGCAAAACTTTACAAAGTATAGGCCACCCCCCAGTCACCAGCATCTCCCTCTGGATGGGGAGGATCCCTGGCAAGTGGAAGGGGGAGGGGGGGGGAGAGGTGGAGGCACGGGTCGAGGAAGAGGGAAATTAATATACTATAACTGTGAAGACACTGGAAATTATGTGCACGACTTCCCTAATCCTGCGCAACAATCCTGGAGGTATTGTAGGCAATTTTATGACGTAATTGAAGTTTTTCATATGTTAATTGCTAAAATGCAGGAAAATCAGCAGACACCTACGCAAAAAATACAAATGGTTAAGGCTAAACCACTCGATGATGGTCCAAGTGTAAATGTAATTACACGAAGTGGTGTTTCCACCAGAGGAAATGAGGAAAATAAGGTTGATGTAGAACCATTGATCAGATAGGCATCTGACAAGAAAGAAGGACTCAACCTGCAGAAAGAGAAAGAGACTTTCATTGAAGCTAGAAAGTATTTTGTTGTTGCAGGAGCGTTCACATCAAACTCTAGCATAGAGCCAAAGACGGACGATGAAGTCAAACCATTCCTACAAGCCTACATTAAGTTAACATGCAATCAGAAGGCAGTATATAATCTTCAAGCCCTGATAGATAGATGCGCAGAAAGTTAATTACCTCGAACAGAGACTAAGGTTGTGAATAAGATTTATAAGAACAAGAAGAGAACTGGTTGTGAGATGCGCATCACTGTGCAGATTAGTGAGTATGAGATGGGTCAAGTCATCCTAGATTTGGGGTCTGATGCAAATGTCCTACCTAATAAAAACTGGCAAAAGATGGGATATCCAAAACTGGAAGGGTCCATCGTTCAGCTACGCATGGCTAATCAATAGAAGATCATTCCGCTTGGCAGACTCCCACGGGTCCTGGTAGACATTGCAGGAGTAAAGGTATCTGTGGATTTTGAAGTAATACAAATTTTGGATGATGCAGACCCCTACCCTATGGTGTTAGGATTGGATTGGGCCATTGATATGGGAGGCACCATCAACCTTAAGCATAGATGCATGATCTTCGAGAATGATGGTACGCAGATGATAGTCCCACTAGATCCAACAGAAGGATAAAGATACACATAACCAATGTGCAAGGGAGATGATGTTGATCATATCTATAAGCTAATTGTGCAGGATGATGATTGGATCAACCCCACAACTGATGGGATGTTGAACTAGGAAAAGGATAGCTCCTATTTTTCAGATTCGGATGGAGAAATGGAGAATTGGAAGAAATTATTGCATGATGTTTCTGCGTTGTGCTATCTTAAGATCACAAAATATTTCTGGTGCATCTCCTTAGAGGTAAGGGAACTTCCCTATTTCGATGGTTCGGGTAGTGTCACAATATTTTTCGTAGAATTGGAAAAGGTTGTCCCAGAAGAACGAAGATTCTGGGAACTTCATCTATTTATGCACCCAACCCCAGTGCGTTGGTGGGATATGTAGAAGGGAGCCTTTAAGGACTGGGAAGAATGCATCCAAATGATGAAGTTGCGCTTTGAGTCACTAGCTACCCCACCAATCGAGCTATTTTATGGCCAGGTGGACCCGCGCGAGCACCTAGCCATGTGGATGGAAGTATGGAAGGAAAATACTTGGGATGAGTGGGTTAGTATGTTTATTCACTCATTAGGATCGATGCCCACCACTTGGTATTTAGAAACAGAGCTGCACTGAGGCACTCGTCATTGGATCACAGTGACAGATGATTTCCTATCAACCTTTAGCTTGGTTGGAGAATCATAAGGATTGGATGAAGCTCTGCAGGCTATAAATTCTCTTGTCTTCGACAACTTCCAGCCAAATAAATAATGTGTTGCGCTAGCATGGGATGCGCAGATGTAGGACATTTTCAATTACAAGGACCTGCCAATAGAGGAAAATAAAGATGATCCAAGAAATGTCAACATCCTTGAACCCGAAGGAGAGCGCGTAGTTGCAAGGCCCTCATTGGGAATGGTGGATGTAAAAAAACCTCTGAAATTAAAGGAATTCAGCATTGGGACAGAAGAGCAAAGTTGGAAAAAATTGGGGATTACTGGGATGATGATACAGTAGGGAAGATTGTGGAGCTACTGACAGAGTATCAAGACCTGTTCCCTACAAATTTCTCTGAGCTTAAGGGAATTGTAGGAGACCTGGGTGTTATGAAGATCACTTTGAAGCCTAATGCACACCCTGTCAAGCAGCAACCATACCGACTGAATCCCAAGTATAAGAAAATTTTAAAAGAGGAATTGGAAAATATGGTAGTTGCAGGTATCATTGAGCCCGTAGAGTAGTCTAATTGGGTGAGCCCAATGGTGGTTCAAGAGAAGAAGACCAAAGAAGAAATAATGATTTCTGTAGATCTGCGCAAGCTGAATGATGCCTGTGTGCATAACCCCTTCCTTACTCCATTCTCAGATGAAAGCTTGGATAATGTGGGAGGAAAAGAGGTGTATTCCTTTACTAATGGATTTTTAGTATATCATCATATCATAATTGCACCTGAGGACCGCAGTAAGACCACCTTTGCAACTGAATAGGGGTCTTTCCATTACATTGTCATGCTTTTTGGATTAAAGAATGCACTTTCCATATTCTAGCGCGTAGTAGTGGCTGTATTCAAAGAATTCATGCATAAATTTTTGGAGGTCTATTTTGATGACTGGACAGTGTTTGGGTTGGTAAAGAAACATGTGTCAAACCTGCGCATGATGCTTGACACTTGTACGAAGCACCATATTTCTCTTAACCTAAAGAAATGTATATTTTGTGTGCCTTTTGGAATTTTGTTGGGGGGATATAGTATGTCAACAAGGATTGATGGTAAACCCAGCCAAGATAGTCGTTATCATCAACCTGGAAGTTCCCACTAATGGGAAACAATTGCGCTCCATCCTAGGACACATTAGATATTACAAGAATTTCATTCAGGGCTATGCTTTGATCATTGCACCAATGGAGAACTTACTGAAAAATGATGTGTCATTTTTTTGGGATGAAGATTGTTAAAAAAGTTTTGAGCTATTGAAGGATAAAATGGTCAGTGCACCTATTCTGATATTCCTAGATTGGTTGAAGGTGTTCTATGTACATGTAGATGCATCTGGAATAGCACTTGGGGTTATTGTAGCACAGCCATGAGAAGGATACATCAATCACCCTGTTTCTTTGGCCAATAGGAAGCTCTCCAGTGCAAAGCACAACTACTCAACCACAGAAAGAGAAGGATTGGCTATGGTCTATGCCCTACAAAAATACAGACACTATCTGTTAGGAGGACACTTCAAAATGTTCACTGACCATTCTGATTTGAAGTACCTGGTCAATAAGCCTGTGTTGCAGGGGAAGATTTGCAGATGGTTGTTGTTATTTTAGGAAAATGACTTTGAAATCATTGTGAATCCTGAGAGATTGAATGTTGGACTCGTTCATTTATCACACATCGAAAATGGGGAAGAACCAATGAGTCTGGAGGAGGGGTTTCCTAATGCGCATCTCTTTGCTATCAAGGTAGTCGATAAGCACTTTTATGACATTATTCACTTTTTGACCACTGGAAGCGTGCCTGCGGAATATTTGGTACAACAGAAGAAGGAGTTGGTTGCACGTGCAGCTGATTTTACCGTGATCGCATGTCAGTTGTATAAATTAGGAGCAGATGAATTATTGTAGAGGTATGTTTTGAAACATGAGAGACAGGATATTGGCTGAAGCTCATGGAGGGGTGGCAGGAGGCCACTATGTAGGGAAGGCTACTGCACAAAAGGTGTTGCGTACTAGGTTATGGTGGCCCACACTACACAGTGATGCACATGCATATTGTCGAGCCTCTGATGCATGTCAGAGGATGGGGAAGCCCCCGCACAGAGATGAGATGCGCCTGCAACCACAGATGGCCCTGTAGGCTTTTGATAAATGAGCAATAGATTTTTTTGGACCTATCAATCCCCTAGGAAAAAAGACTGGAGCATGCTATATCATCACTGCCATAGACAATGGAAAATTTTAAGTATGGAATTTTATCAAGTTTAGCAACCATGGTGAATATTACTAGTCCCTAATATCTAAATTTTAAAATGTTTGATGATAATTTTGTAAAATGTTTAGATTATAATTATTGTATATTAGACAATATATAAAATTGGTGATTTTTAAGGTAAAATAATTTTATATTATAAATTTTTTGCGAATTCATTTGTAGAAAAATGGAAATTGGCGAATCTTTTTTTTGGAAAAAGCATGGAATATTAGCCCACTTGCGAATATTAGCCCCTAAATTTTTCCCTACCATAGAGTATATTACCAGATGGGCAGAAGGTAAGGAAGCTAAGGATTGTACTATAGAGATGGTTGCTCACTTCATTTTTTAACATATTTTGACCAGATTTGGATGCCTGAAGATATTAATGAGTGATAGAGGTACGAACTTCGTTAACGAAATGATTGAAGCTTTTACAGATGAATTTCAGATCCATCACCAGAAGAGCACCCTGTATCACCCACATGTAAATGGCGCAGTAGAGGCATTTAACAAAATTCTGGAGAATTTTCTCACAAATATTTGTAATGATAATCAGAATGATTGGGATGTGCGCATCCCTTCAGTGTTGTGGGCTTATAGGACCACATGCAAGAATTTTACTGGGAAAACACAGTTTAGGATGGTCTATGGCTAAGAAGAAATCATGCCAATGGAATATATTGTCCCCAGCCTGTGCATCACATCATTCACTAATACGGTTGAGCCTGACATTATGGAGGAATGTTTGGCGCAACTCGTTGTCTTAGAAGAGGATCGGTTCATTGCTAACATTCATCAGCAAGTACAGAAGGCACGCGAAAAATCTTTGCATGATAGGTGCATCAGGCAGAAGGTGTTCAATGAGGCGAAATTGGTCTTGTTGTACGATATTCAATCTGCACGCCACCCATGTAAGTTCAAAAAGCATTGGTTGGGACCATACGTTTTGAATAAAATCACTAAGGTAGGTGTTGTGCGCTTAGCCACATTACGCGGTGAGAATCTTCCCTGGTATTTCAATTGAATCCGCCTAAAGCCATATAGGGACAGCCTGGTTCCGACCAAATGACTATATGGTTGGAGCATAAGCATCCATTCGTCTGTGCGCGGTGCTAAGGGGGTGCGCAGGCAAGTGCGACGGAGGCGCAAGGGTGATGCGTAGGTAAAAAAAACTAGTCGTTGGAACAGTGAAACTAGGTGAAAAAGTGATTTTACCGTTGGATGGAGTGGGTTTTCTGCATTTAATGAGGTGGTCTTGGAGGTGTTTTGACCTTTTTTACAGAGGTAAGTGGAAATTAATGACAATCTAATCGTTTTCAGCTTGGATTTCTTATAAAAGGGAGGGAGCAGGTCGCAATTGGTTCCTTTGCTTTCTGAGTACATTGCGCCTTGGATTGATCTATGATTTATACTACAGAATTATTTGTGAGATTTGTATGTTTGGCCGAGAAACCCCATCTAACATAAGTAATCCAGATTTTATCTTCTGCCCGAGAATGACAGCCACCGACCCTGCTAAGCAGCACTCTACACCCCTCACCGCGTCAACTGAGTTGGGATCGGATGATGTTTAGGAGGTGATACCTGAGGTTGAATAAGTCATTTCCACGCTGGCTAAAGGAAAAGGGAAAATATTGAAGTGGGCTTCCTCGAAGCCACGCACCTCTCCAAGGCATGTGATGTCCCCAATTCAGGCTACTAAGGATCGATCCCCCATGGGTGATCCCTCAAAGAGACCAAAGAGCGTCGCAAAGGAGGTTGTGTTTGTGGAGCCCATCTCTTGGAAGCCACCATATGTCAAGCCATGTAGACCTTCCATGCATGCACCAAAGAATGTGGATTCAGTGCAGGAATACCTTCATATGTCGTTGGCCCCGCAAGCCATTCCCCTTGCCAGTGATATGTTCGGCAAGATCCTGAATATCAAGTTTGATGACCATGATTTAGAAAATGAAGACATGTTCCCTGAGCTAGTGTCAGAGAAATATTTGGAGTGATTACTATATGAGGATGTGATGAAGGTTGAGCCAATGCCTTGGGCGCGCAAGCGGAGCAACACCAGAAACCTAAATTTTCTAATGATTCTGCATTTTGGGAGGTACCCAATCACCAACATCTGTGTGTGCCAGTTGTTAGATTTAGTCCATGATGACTACCTGTGGATTCAAGATATAATTTCGATAGATTTCGTATTGATCCATCGTATCACATGCCTGCCCAAGAAGGGGCCTCATCCAATGACAGGTTTCGGAAAAAGAAATGAGCTCAAGGTTGCTACAAACATAAAGAATAAGTACAAGGTTTAGCGAGACAAAAGGGGATTCCTAGTTCAAACCATTGCTGACTCGGGAGTGTGCCTAGGAAATTTAATACTCGGCTGCAAGTTATTGATAAAATTTTGACCAAAGGTGATCCTGGCACACGTCATTTCTTTAGCGGGTTAATGTGAGAGAGGGGTCAGCTACAACTGGTCCTAGTACCTTTGTGAAGAATTTTTGGATAATGTGCGCGAGGCGCAATAGCTTGGTAAATAGTTTTGCTACTCTTGGTTGTTGTTGCTTATTGTGATGGCAGCATGGAAGACTCTGGCAGATGCAATCCTCCTCAAGGTAGAGTTGGGCATATGCGAAGGGATGCACTATGCCAATCTATGGGATTCCACTAATCCCAAGCGCATGAAGGAAAATAAGATATTCTGGGTACTCTTTGAAGGCGCATTGGCTACTGCCATCCATTCGCGACCAATACTCTCACCAGCGGTATATGAGAAATACAATAGCATCGCAGAGTTCCAAGTAACCATGCACAATGTGCAGATCAGGGTGCGCAAGGACTGTGCATGGTATGACTTCCCGTTCATGGTAACAGAAGAAGAAGTTGACCAGGTAGTGGAAACTTGGCCGAAAGCATGGAAAGTTGGGCTTGGCTCCAACCAACCCATTATTCCATCTGTGTCAGGAAAAGGGACATCTTCGAAGGGTACAGAGAAATAAGTTGAGTCGCACACTAATAAAGAGGTTGAACTAGGCGCTGAGAAGAATGGCAGAAAGGACCCTAACGCTGAAGCAGAAAAGGAGCCTGAAATGGAGAAGGATCCAGAGCATGATATGGGAGGTGAGGCTGATGTGGACCTCAATGTTAAAAATGGGTTAGAGGGGGATGGTGCTGAATCCCCACGCGACACCAAGAGGGGCGCAGAAGCTTCAAAGTGTCCATGCAAAAAGTGGAAGGGATCCAAGGCCAGAGGAGATGAAGATGTCACTCTGACATAAGAGTACCTGGATAAAATTGTAGACACAGATGCTTCTGTGTCGGGGGACAGATGGACTTCTATGGAGGAGCAGTACAAGGTCATGAAGGAGGCCTTGTAGTCGAGATTACAGGTCTTACAGCTAAAGGCAGAAAACTTGTAAGCAAGCATGGATTAATCAAGGCTGATTCAGGTGAGCCTACCAACCACCATGAACATCACAACATCAAATTGTAGAATCTTCCCCTTCTCAATTGCAGTCGTGAGAGTGTAGCAGCTAAAGCTGCGTGCGCAGGTGGAGGCCTACCCAAAGGTTAGAATTGATCTATCAAAACTGCTAAGTGGAAAGCTACACACTATCCAAACAATTTTTTCCGACGAGCTGCACTATAGGGAGGCATGCGTCCAGCAGAAACTGAGCGAAGTAGAGCAGACAACTACGGAAAAAACAAAAGAACTGCTCAAGGCACAAACAGCGCAGTAGGCGATTGTAGCTCAGCGGGCTTAACTGTAGAATTTAATTGAGAGACTATGCGGTGATCTTCCTGAAGTGGTCATCCCAGCATCCATTGTGTCACAAGTCAAAATTGAGAGCTTGGTTTCTGCATTATAAGCTTCTCGGACAAAAATGCAGGCAACAAAAGCCGAGTTTGAGCAACAAATTGCAGCATTGCAAGCTAAGCTGCAGCCCGAGACTCCCCCGAAGGTGCACGCACAGCGGGCCGCCGTAGTAAAATAAGCATCATTAAGAATCTCTGCATATGTTTACCATGGCTCTGCGCTGCTTGAGATAGAAATGGGACTGTGGGCCTCTATGAAAACAGACCCATTGGTCAAGAAGATCAATCGAGAGTTGTGCACGAAGGAGCAGGCATTCGAAGATCTGCAAGAGGCCTTGCCCACTTTCATTCCTACCCAGCGCCTGGCCCATCTGCAGACTAGCCAAGTGTTATGAGATGAAGTCAAGGAGTTCTGCAGGAAGAAACAAATTGTTACTGAGCATATGAAACCTTATGTGGATGAGGCCATGAAGTTGTCTCAAAATACGGATGCAGCGGTCAAGACCCTAAACTAGACCTCGCAGAGTATCAACCTAGCCGTCAAAGGACCAACATCACAGAAGCTGGTAGATACCATGCAAAGCGCAGTGGAGCAGAGTGCGAGCATCCTGTTTCCCTTTCTTGTTGCTATTGCAGAGCTACAGACCAAGATGAAGACCCTATCGGCACTGTGACTCAAGATGAGTCACAAGATTTTTTTGGGGGCATGTTGGAGCAGGGTCCCCTAGGATCGTATTTTTATATACTTTTGATATATTTTGTAAAGTTTTGGAAGTTTAGTCATGCGCAGCACAAGTTAAGGGGATTTGGGGTGGGCCAAAGCCCCTCATGAGTTGTAATGGGTAAAAAGCGTAGAACTAGGGGCCGTAAACCACAATTTGTGGCCCTTAGAGGAGCGGAGGCTAAAATTATAAATAGGAGTCTAGATCGAGTCAATAAGGGACATCTGATGTCAATTGTAATAGATCTAGCTATGTTATGATATTTTGTGCAAATTGTCTGGGTAGAAGGCTCCTGCTCGCTGTGTGCGCAGAAACCTTAAGTCTTGTTGTGTGCAGACCCCGCTAGCTGTGTATGTGGGTAAACTGAAGGCTTTGTAAGGAATATCTGAACTATTAATGAATAAAGAACTATTTTGGATGAAATCTAAGTCTTAGTTGCATCTACTGCATACTTTATGATCTGTTGGCATGCTAATTTTGGTTACTGTGTTATAGATCGATTATGCAAGTGTTTTCTGCTTTAAATGAATGTTAGATGAATGAATTTGTTACTATTAAGCTTTAATGGCATGTGTTAAGGGACTGCGGAATCTATTTAGCATGCACATAATTCTTAAATCTGTATGATTAGGGTTCTGGGTTAGGGATCCTGCGCGCAGATCATAATAGAGTTGTTTTAGATCCAAGGTCGCCCACATCATTTAATTCTCTGTCAGGGTGTGGAAACTTGGTTCTAGCACCCCCCCATACTGCTTTGGGAGAGACTCTGACCTGCGCAAGCAGGTTGCCACTGAAAGGGCCAGTAGTAAGAGGGTTTTGTTGGTTAACCTTAACTTCGAACCTGGGTCAGGACCCCTCAAGCCAATAGGCCACCATCTGTAGTGTGAAGAGTCGCAGAAGGTAGTGAGTGGTAGTTGTAAAAGACGCCGCCATTAAAACAGATATATTATCTTTTTGTTGACTGATCCACCTTACAAACAAAAATCCCACAGCAAAGCCCAAGAACACATCGTTCTCAGCTACCAGATGTGAAGGCTTTGCTTCCTCGCTAGTGATGAGCACCTAATGAGCGAGATCTAGCTGAAGGAGAAAATAGGAGGCAAAACTCAGATATTTGAATGATCGTGACCCCACGATGATGCCCGGCAGAATACAATCTGTGGTGTTTTCTGCGATTTCGATGATCATGTTGCTTGGCAGGAGCATGTGTATGGAAGAGATGTTGGAGTTATCCATCAACCTATTTCCACCTCTTCCTTGTGGTTCTGTAACTGCAAACACTACAATGAATAAGAAAAGCAACAACAATGCCCATGCCATCACCTAAACTTTCTTGATTTTTTGTCACAATTCTATTTCTTGATTGCAAAATCTTGATTTTTGTCACACTTAATTCGGGTGATCAACGCCTTCACAATTGTTGCAACGCTTGTATGTACATAATATCAACAGGAGTTCAATTTTCTCTCTTTCTTTTGAAAAAACTAAGAATTTATAATTCTCACCCCCGCCCTGCACCAAATTTCGATATTTATACATAATTGTATTATCGTTTTCATAATTAAACACCAAATTTCATATAAAATTAATTTTTAATTATAAATATTTAATGTAGAAACATAAATATACCATATGCCTTTTATTATATTAATATCTGTTTTTATATTAATATATTTTTTATTATAGAATAAATAATTGCATTTTATTGTTAAATTTTAGAATTATTTTTAGGTATAAATATTATGTATATTTTTAAAATTTAATTTATTGTTATTGTTCACTAAAAATTTATAAGAAAAAATCCATTGCTACAATATATTCATGTTGCATGTATTAAACTAAAAACAGATCTTGTTGCGCATTCCCTGTGTCACTGATATTTAAATGTTGTTGGATGTATTTAATATTTGAATAGATATTTAAGTTGTGCATTGCCTAGGTCACTGATATTTAAATGTTCCTTGATGTATTTAATATTTGAATAGATATTTTGTAACATGTATTATTACATAATAAGCATAAAACTACCAAAAAAATAAAAATAAAAATAGTTTTTTTTTCAATCTTTTGTCTTACCATATGTAAACTATATATTTTACCCTACATGTCTTACCATATGTAAATTACATACTTACCTTACATATGATTTTCAAGTTACATATATTGACAACAATTTCAATATTTGGTTTACTCCTTCAAATCCCAATGTCAAGATTATTATTATATTGGTTTACTTATTCCTTGCCATTACATAACCTACCTTACATAAGTTGAAGTGTATTAACATTTGAGTATTTAATTATGTCTTGGCACCTGTAATAATTTAACTTTACCATTAAATTTTGAATTATGTGTGGTATTACTCTTGGAACACACCACATAACACCAGTTAGGGTACTTGGGGGTTATAGTTTGGTGTAAATAACATAGTGGATTCCAACTAAACTACATCCCGAACTCTAGAATATTTGATTACATTATCCATGCTTCTGCAACTTCCTCCATATCCCCATCATAAGTTGGGGATTTAATTTTTCTGAACTCACCTTTTAACTCCACTTTTTGTTTTTTATTCTTTTGATGATCAGACACATTAATTTTCTAATTCTTCTTCTTTTTCATACCATTGGGTATGGCTTCTCTCGAACATTTTCTCATCACCCTGTCCATGTTCCTCGCCCCTCTCTTCATTACTAGAACTTGGTATAGAGTTCTGGTGGTTTTTGTTGTCAGAGAGGATTTTTAGTATTCCCTCTTGATCCCTTGTCAACCTCTCATTATCTGCTCTCATATTATACATCTCAGCTCTCAACTATTAAACGGTTTCCGTCAATACTGCAGTGGGGTGTTGTCATCCTCCCTCTAATTAGACTCACATTTCCAGATTGGGCATAGGCCCTCCTCCGTCAGATGGTCCAAATGGTTGAGTACTACATGTTCCTCTTCTCATCGAGTCTGTAATTCTCACTCCTTTTTGTGCGCGGAGGATAACATTTGTTATTTGATTGCCCATAGCAAGCCACAATGTAGTAGCTAGGCTTTGATACCACTTGTAACATGTCTTACTACATAATAAACATAAAACTACCAATATATATATATATTTCAATATTTTGTCTTACCATATGTAAATTATATACTTTACCCTACGTCTTACCATTTGTAAATTACATACTTACCTTACATATGATTTTTTTTAAATTACATATATTGACAACAATTTCAATATTTGGTTTACCCCTTCCTCTTCATTACATAACCTAGTCCCCATGTTGGGGTTATTATTATATTGGTTTACTTCTTCCTCTTCATTACATAACCTACCTTACATAAGTTGAAGTGTATTAACATTCATGTATTGAATTATGTCTTGGCACCTGTAATACTTTAACCTTACCATTAACTCCCAAAATATATGTGTTATTACTCTTGGAAATCATCACTTAACGCCGGTTAGGATACCTTGGGGTTACAATTTGGCGGAAATAACATTGTGGATGCCAGCTAAACTGCATACAGAACTTCATAAACTTCGATTACATTGACACACAACACATGGCTTCATATTAGCCCTCGATCCCTGTCCATCTCATCCGATGGTTCTCATGGATTTTCAGAAGTTTAGTCTAATCATCGGGTTTTTCCTAGTCTGTCCTTCATCATTCTACTCTGTCGTGCTTGAGGGTTTTAGCTTTACCTACAGCTAAATTTCTTACACAAATCTCACTCAAAACTTCATCAATTTATCGTTATACTACCACAGATTGTTGTCTCACTCAATCTCTTATGTTTTCAAGGAAGTTTAGGTTAATTTGTAGCAACCTTTTGGGTTGCAGGTTCAGTGATGGCGCAACCACAGTCACTCTGGACGAGGGAAAATGGTAATACTTCTCTATTTATTTCAACACTCAACCAATTTCTCCCTATCCTATAGGGTTGGGCGTATTTTTGTGGTGTTTTAAGCGTAATTCATGGCTTCAATGTGCAAGGGCTACTTTTTTACTTCGGCTCGATCTCCTAGACATCATACTTCCTTCCACCGATGGTGCCTCATGTCCTCCACTTCACTCATATGGGTAATCTTCCCCCTCATTTGCATTAAAGAAATCTTTTCCTTTTTTAGCAACTCTAGTGTACTTCAGACTGGTAACATGTTGTGTGCTTGTAGGTGTGATTTATAGTGTATTTCGTGCCAACCCTTTGGCTTGGAGTGAGGTAAATGCTCAACCCTCGTCCAAGACGCAATGACACTTGTTTTTTCCTTAATGGATTTTCGTAAGAAAGTTGTAGCCGACAAGTTGGCTATTATCTATTAGCATTTTTATGTGCTTTTTTCAAATTAGACTGTAAGGGTTTAAAAATGAATTTCCTTCCAATGATTAGTTGATATATGATGTTACTTCATATTTAATGTTGAAGTTGTTAAGGAGGCTTTCGATGAGGCTTGACCTCTGAACCTTAATTTGGTACCTATGTTTTACAATACTATTTTTCGGGTTCTATTTTATTATTTTTAAATATCGTTCTGAGTATGCCACCAGTTTCCAGAAATTTTGTTATTCTTTTAATTTATCAAAATTGTTATTTCCTTCCTTAAAAGTTATGTATTTCTTTTTTTTTATCAATGGCTAATTTAATTTTATTTGTTTGCATGAATGTCAGACTGAGAGGTTGTTGTATGGATACCGCTCAGCCCATGGGGTGAGTATCATTAAAGTTCTTGGAATAATGTACTATTTCAGATGAAACCCCTAGGGTTTTTGTGGAACTAACCAGTTCCATGGTATTAGTAAAGTAAATTGATTTGGTGGTTATTTAGGCTTGAGGGTTATTTTAATACATTTTTATGCATTAGTTTCTAGTGATAATACTTTACATGCACTCAAATTTAGTGTAACGGGGTTATTATGGGTTTAACTATAATATTCATTAGATGTCTTCTAATTCATACTTTTGAATTAATTATGTAGAGGGTACGATCTTCGTTGGTTCTTAAATGAGGAAATCATGTCCTAAGAATTTACATAGTAACTATTTCAACATAATTTTATTATATATTTACACATAAGAAAATATTTAAGGCTAGGGTTCTGTGTTGTAATTCCTCACAATGAAAGTTTACAGACTCCCACTTTTTCATTTAGTACCAACATTTGACTCTGCAACGCAATCCATTAATTGAACTGTTTTTCCATTTCATTTATTGTCCAATAATATTTTTCATGCATAATTCACATTAACTTAATAAGATTATTCATTTAATTTACCCAATGAGATAATTCATTTACAATGCATATTCAATGAATGAGATTATTCCTGTACAATGCATAATCTTTCAGAGAACAAATTGTTCACAAGATATGTTTATCCACATAGCATAATCATTTAAAGAACATATTTGTTTCCAAAGAGGATATTCATTTACAGAACATAATATTTCACTAAACAACTATTCATAGAATACATATATTCTAGTACATGATGATAGTAACCTTGCAAGAAATTTTTCTTCTATGGTTTTGTTTCTTATTAAAAAAAACATAACCTTCCAGACCATCATACTTATCTTAAATTAAACAAGAGGAATAAACAATGGAAAGGTTCCTCCTCTCGACTGTAGTACCTTTAAATTACGTCCATATGCACCCCCAAGCTTCTTCTTTCCAAGTTTGGAATACATAACGGGTTACTTGGAGCTCAAGACTATAAGTCACATCCAAACCCTAACTGGAAAATCACATTGGCATTGCACAACTCAAGGACTTAAGTAATGTTCTTGTTATATATTTCTTTGAGCAACATCCTGCCTCAGATAATCTATGTTCCCTTCCTTCGGTTTCCCTCTCTTTAAGATAATTTCCCTTTTATCTTTCAAGAAAGAGGTTTAACCATTTTCCAACTACTTGGAATGAAGACCACTCCTAGGAACCTTTCCATTATTTCGTCCACTTTAATTAAAATCAAACACACAAGTATATATTTATATTTAAAATTAAAAATAGATCTAAGTCTAATTAAATTCCAATTCCAAGTCACTAATCCACATAACATCAACCGTGTAATTACTTTCATGAACAAGGGGTGTTACGTCTCCCCCCCACCCCCCACCCCATGGTGCGAAACACCGTCCTCAATGTTCAATATTGTTGTTGGGTCAAGCGTGGTTATAACTCCCGCATAAGACCTTCGTCTTCCAAGGTAGCTTCTTTCATGATAAAGTGTTTTTACTACACTTTAACCTGGATGATAGCTCGCCTCCAGAGTGTTGTTTCTCTTTGTTCAAGAATGCACAGGGGTTCTACCAGAATTTATCCATTTGGTTCTACCTACCAACATCATAATTTAGTATTAGATCATAATGTTCAATACATAACATTAATCAATCTTTCTTTAAAAATAAAATTATTGTCACATTCCCTTTTAATATTGATACCTGCACTTCTTGCCAATTAATGATGTGCCTAGAGTTATACACATACTTCTTTAATAAGGAAACATGCAACACATTATGAACATGTATGTTACTAGGTAAGGCAAGTCGATAGGCAACCGGTCCCACCCTTTCCAGAATCTGGAAGGGTTCACAATATCAAGGGGCTAATTTTGCACATATTTTCCATTATAAAGTTCTTTTCTGAGGTTTTACTCGTAGAAATACACAGTCCCCCACTTTGAACTCCTTGTAAGTTCTTTTCTTATCAACATACACCTTCGGTCAATCCTGGGAAACTTCCAAATATTGTCGAACCTTCTTTACCATTGCCTCCAATTATACTAACATATCTGGTCCCAGCAACAACTTATTCTCTGGGCTATTCCAATTGTTGGGTGTATGAAGTATCCTACGATATAGGACCTCAAAGGGAGTCATTTTTTAGAGACTTGTGATAGTTTCTGTCATAGGCGAATTATACTAAATGTAGATATTCTTTCTGCTTCCCAAGTTGTTGCATCACGTACATTTTCAACATATCTTCCAAAATTTGATTTACCTGCTCAGTTTGGGGATGGTAGGAAGTACTAAAATGAACTTGTGTACCTAATCCTGCAAAATATTTTTCTAAAATGCGGATGTAAACTTTGCATCTCGATCAAAGATCATGACATTTGGCATCCGGTGAAGTCTGAATAATTCTTGCTTAAATACCTTCTCAATTTGGGAAGTTTTATATGTGGATTGAACAGGGATGAAATGAGCTACCCTGCTAAATTTTTCCACCACCACCATAATAGAATCAAACTCTTTCTTTGTTTTAGGAAAACCTGTTATAAAATCCAGGGTGATTACCTCCCACTTCCACTCTGGAATGGGTAATAGATGTCTTAACGCAGCTATATTTTGATGTTCAATATTAACTTGCTGACATTCAAAACACTTTTCCATATATTATGTTAATATCCATCCTCATACCAGGCCAAAAATAACTCTTCTTTATAACAGAAAATAATTTTTGGTATCCTGAATGAGAAAAATAAGGTATTTTATTAAATTCATCGAGCATCATTTGTTTAATTTACACCTGGTTTGGAACGTATATTCACCCTCTAAAGGTCAATAAACTGTATCTATTTATACTAAATTTAGATTGTTGTTTCGAACTGTCCCCTTGCTGGGCTTGTTGCCACAAGAACATATACTCGAGATCCTTGGGTGTGTTCTCCGCGATTAAGTTTATGAATTTAAAATCAACTTGACTAAAGGTAAGTTCATAAATATGATGTGCTTTCCTACTTAAATCATCCACTAGTCAGTTTTATTTTCCTTTTAGATGCTTAATATCGAAGTCAAATTCACTAAGAAAAGTTGCCCATCTCGCCTTCTGTGCATTAAGACTAGGTTGTTTAAATAAACTAGTCAAACTATTGTTGCCAGTCATTAATAGAAAATAAACCTATAATAACTGAATAGGTCATAAGTTATGCGCCTTTAAACGATTTCTTTATTTGCCTAAAAAATAAAATCTTAAGCAAACCTATGCAAAAACAAATTTATGGTATTTCTAATCGCATTGATATTTAAATTTATTTTGTTTATCCGACTTTCTCCACTTTAAACCAATAAAAAATTAATCTTACGAATTAGAAAATTAATTAATCACAAAGTGTTAACAAATATGTTATTTTCCAATTTTTTCAAGACTGTAAACGACTTTTTCTAATGGAAGCCAAATATATTTCAACGTTGTAAAAGTTTTTTAATAGGTATGGAGAACTTATGTACAACATTTACCAGAATTTTATACTGATGAATTTCAATTAAACATTAAACCATTGAAAAGAGATGTGAACAAATATATACATTATATACCGATGTATTTCAATTACCACTGTCTAACATAACTCCTTTCCCAGAAACCTTTACTCTCTGCAATGTAGGAAACCTTTATTGTCTGACATAACTCCTTTCTGGGAAATATTTATTTTGTTTTAAATAATTCGACATGCCTTTCATTGTCAGTTCGCTCCCTGGTACCAGAGTTCACTTATTTCTCTTCTTTTTCAGCAACAATGGAAGGCAGGAAACATTGGGAGAGAATTTTTAACTTCTGAAATTTTCTTTTAATTTCGAGAAACCCAAATTAACCACTTTTTGTCATAGCAAAATCTCGATTTTTGTTACTGGTCCCCAAATTTATGGAGTTGCAAAACTCTAACACACATGTAATATAAAATATATATGCATATGGAAGGTTAACGTTAAGACTTTTCATTAAAATTATCATCATTGTGCATCTCTTAGCTACAGTTAGAAAAGCCAGGGTACATCTAGAGCTAACCTTGTCATTAAAATATAAAAAATCCAGAGCTAGATTCATAACTCGTCTTGTTTTTTAAATCTCCATCATTGGAAGTCTATATAAAAATCCCTTTCTTTAAAATCACCATCATTTCAAATCTTTTGGATACCAATTGAAATTCCACAACCATACTAATTGATGTTAATAACATCATACCCACTGTTATGTTAGTAACATCACAATTATACTTTTAGAAACTCTTAGAAATGCTAGAGCTAGATACAACCTTGTCATTGAAATCACTGTCATCATGAGTATTTAGGTACCCTTAGAAATTCCAAAACCACAACTAGTGCTATCACTAAAACCACCATAGTTGTGTGTTTTTTACATAGCCTTGCAAACACCAGAGCAAGAACCAGAGCAAAAGCCACAACCATTTTTGTCATAAAAATCACCTTTATAATAAAATCGAGAACCACATCTAGTGTTGTCACCGTACCTGTTTTAGATAGCCTTAGAAGACCGAGAGAGAGGGCCAACAATATCAATGAGGCCACCATCTGCAATGTGAAGAGTCGCAATAGGTAGTGAGTGGTAGTTGTAAAAGAGGCCACCATTGAAACTGATATATTATCTTTTCTTTGGCCGGTCCAACTACCAAAGAAAAATCCCATGGAAGAGTTCTCAACAACCAAATGTGAAGACTCCACTCCCTCTCTAGTGATGAGCACCTAATGAGTGAAATCCATCTGGAGGAGAAAATGGGAGGTAGATATTGGATAGTTTGATGGTTGTGACCCACCGATGATGCCCGATAGAATATGATCCCTTTAGTTTTTTGGGATTTCGATTATCATGTTGCTTGGCAGGAGCATGTGCATACGTTGGAGTTTCCAACCAACCTATTTCCACCTCCGCCTTGTGGTTCTGCAACCGCAAGCACTACATTGACTAAAAAAAACAGTAGTAGTGCCCACGCCATCACCTGAACTTTCTTGATTTCTGTCAACATTCTATTTCTTGATTGCAAAATATTGATTTCTATCAGCAGGAGTTCGATTTTATTGACGCCTTCACAATGGTTGCAATTATTTTATCAAGTTCTATTAGCAGTAGTTGCAATTAATGTATTTACGTAATATATATCACACGAAAAAAGAAGCAGAGAGGAGGGAGGTTTTAAAAGAAAAGAGCAGATATGAGGGAGTTAGGTTTTTTCACATGAACGTTGTTGAACATTACAATTAAAAGTTTTAAAAAAACTACAAATATTCATTATTTATGTTTTAAAGAATGCATTTTATGTATTAGGATGCAAGTGAGATTCCTAAAACTATGTTTGATGAAATAGATAAATTGGAATTTGCTGAAATTCATTTAAAGTAATTCCAAACACTCTAGGAGGTTAGTATTCTTTATTCTATTTACAATAATTAATCTATTATTATTAGTATATAATAAGAATCTTTTGGAGAATGGTTCTTTCAATTAATTCTCAATTAGCTATCAAAATTAAGTTGGATATTGATTAATGATGGTAAATTGTTCATGGATGAATAAGATAACTGGTAAGTATTATGTGAAGTGATTTTCAGTAATAGGTTTTATGGAATAAGATTAAATAGGAAAATCGTCAATTAAAATAATAAATTGATTTGATAATATATTGTTTTCCTCACGGTTTTTCCAAGGTTCTTTTTCTAAAATACTTACATCCTAACATAAATTATTAGAAACAATACTATACAATATTAGTTTTCTATTAAAACATAACACATATTTAGAATATTAAAAGAATTAATAAATTTGCATAACTTTAAGTTAAGTTTTATATACTAAAAGTACATTACAATAACAAAGCAATGGAAACATATTTATAGAATATTATTCCAAACAACTACCAATTGAGATATAAAGATAAAATTGAGAATCATTACTCAATTGTAAATCATTTTCAAGAACAACACATACCTCATCAATGTCTTTGAGTTGTAATTTCGTAATCATATTTAAGCATGGATTCTTTCTCTATATAGTTAAAATCATTTTCAATTTTTAGAGGTGACAAAATGAGAATTCATTAGAATTCATTATAATCCTTTTTATATTGGAGATATCTCATCCTGTACTTTAAGTTTCCTTTTGGAACTGATGAAATAATAACCTAACATAAGCATGACCATGGGTGAAGTTCCTTTTATAAAAATTTATTATGCTTCCTACCATGGGTTAAGTGGATTTTATAAAAAATGATTCCACTTCCTTCCTCTTTACAAGACAAGTTAGAAGTAACAAACATCATGAGTTGAATTCACATACGTGAAATTTTTTAAATATGTCTATTTAATGATCATCATCATCATGAGATGAATTCAACCTAGAAGCAACAACACTTCAACCTAGCAACAACAGAACTTGATGCAGAAAAAAATTTGGCCTTGATGTAATAGAAACTTCAACCTTGATGAAACACCACTTCGACCTCTCAACAGTAGAACTTCAACCTTTCAACAATAGCCCAATAACTTAGCACGAGTGAGAGATAGATAGCCCAAAACTTCCATTTAGTCTTTTCCTACAATTCTCTTCCTTCTTCTGCAACTTCACAATTTATGTTTCTCCTTCTTGAGTATGGAACTTGAGTGAGTGATCCTCCAAATGATTTGAACTTCACTTCTATATATAGCCTTTTTTGTGGGTCAAATTTCCCTAATGTAGGCCGACTTCATCAAGTGAGGGCCAACTTGGTGTGGAGGTGACAAATGACTTATTGACTCAATAATATGTTTTTTACATGATATAAAAGCCCAATAAGCGTCTCATAAAATGGAAAATGACTCCAATGACTCAATATAAAATATAGAAGTCCACAATGGGGACTTTGACATAAAACATAGTGACCCAAGCATGAAACCCATGCTTTAATAAGTCATAATAATAATAATAATAATAATAATAACAAACTATTTTTCTTTCTTTTGATAAGTATATGTCATTATGACTAAAATACAGTTATGAAGATCGAACCTAGTTACATTCTTTAACATGAGGCTACACTAGTGGTCAATGCTTGTGTTTACAAGGCCGAGAGAGAGGGCCAACACTATCAATGAGGCCACCATCTGCAGTATGAAGAGACGTGATAGGTAGTGAGTGGTAGTTTTAAAATAAGCCACCATTGAAACAGATATATCGTTCTCAGATTTCAAATAAAAATCTAGCTGCCAAATAAAAATCCCATGACAAAGCCCAAGAACACATTGTTCTCAGCTTCCAGATGCAAATACGCCGCTCCCTCGCCATTGATGAGCACCTAATGAGAGAGATCCAACTGAAGGAGAATAGAGGAGGCAGAACTCTGATATTTGAACGACTATGACCAACTGATGATGCCTGAGAGAACACAATATGTGGAGTTTGCCATGATTTTTATGATCATGTTTCTTGGTAGGAGCATGTGCATGGAGGAGACGGTGGAGTTGTCCATCAACCTGTTTCCACCTCTGCCTTGTAGTTTTGCAACTATAGGCAATGAATAAGAAAATAAACAACAATTCTCACACCATCACCTGAAATTTCTTGATTTATGTCACAATTCTATTTCTTGATTGCAAAATCTTGATTTCTGTCACACTTAATTCGGGTGATCAACGCCTTCACAACCGTTGCAATTCTTGTATGTACGTAATATCAGCAGGAGTTCGATTTTCTCTCTTTATTTTGAACAACAAGTATTGAACAAAGTGAGAATTATAATTCTCACCACTGCCCTGCACCAAATTTTGATATTTATCGATCTTTATACATAATTGCATTATCATTTTCATAATTAAACACCAAATTTCATATAAAATTAATTTTAATTATAAATATTTTGTAAGAGGTTTTCCGGATTATCCATAGTATTGAGGAACACGTGCCGATGTTTCGAATCATTCAACTGGGATCCTGATGATGGATCCCAGTTGGGATTCGAAACGTCGACACATGTTCCTCAATACTGTGGATAATCCGGAAAACTTCTTACAAAATGATCACCACAGGAGTTTAAAAACCAAAATTATAAATATTTAGTGTGAAAACATAAATATAGCATATGTTTTTTATTATATATATATATAGAATAAATAATTGTATTTTATTGTTAAATTTTAAAATTGTTTTTAATTATAAATATTATGTATATATTTAAAATTTAATTTATTGTTATTGTTTAGTAAAAAGTTATAAAAATAAATTCAATGCTACAATATATTCATGTTGCATGTAATAAACTAAAAACAAATCATATTACACATTCCCTATGTCACTGACATTTAAATGTTGCTAGATGTCTTTAATATTTGAATAGATATTTGAGTTGCACATTTCCTACGTCATTGATATGTAAATGTTGCTAGATGTATTTAATATTTTATTAGATATTTTTTAACATGTATTATTACATAATAAGCATAAAACTACCAAAAATAAAAAATAAAAATAAAAATTAAAAAAAATAAAAATTAAAAAAATTAAAAATTAAAAATTAAAAAAAAAAAAAATATATATATATATATATATATATCTTTTGTCTTACCATATGTAAATTATATACTTTACCCTACATGTCTTACCATATGCAAATTACATATTTTCCTTACATATGAATTTTCAAGTTACATATATTGACAACAATTTCATTATTTGGTTTACCCCTTCAAATCTCAATGTCGGGTTTATTATTATCTTGGTTTACTTCTTCATTGCCATTACATAACCTACCTTACATAAGTTAAGTGTATTAACATTCGGGTATTGAATTATGTCTTGGAACCGGTAATACTTTAACCTTACCATTAAATTCTGAAATTTGTGTGGTATTACTCTTGGAACTCACCACTTAACGCTCGTTAGGGTACCTCGAGGTTACAGTTTGGTGGTAATAACACAGTGGATGCCAGCTAAACCACATTAAGAACTCGAGAAAATTCAATTACATTGATATGTGAGCAAATATATATCATTGTCTAACATAACTCCTTTCCTGGAAACCTTTACTCTTAGCAATGTAGGCACTCTCAGCAATGTGTATTTAAATGAGTCGGTGCATGTAGAAAATCTAATTAAGGAATTCAATCTGATCTTGTAATGTGCTAAAAAAAATATTGAATCCTTCTATAATTTACAAAAACAAAATATGATCGCACAGTTACATAACAAGTAAGGGAAAGAATTAAATCAATTGCACAACACAAGATGTATCTAGATAAAGCACACTGCCTAAAACCCCGTTATCTATATGTTGTATAAAGCCAATACCATGAAACAATACAATGCTTTCTCTCACCAAGAAACTCCTACACTCTACTAATTGTCTCACTCTTATCTAGGCAAAATCAGTTAAGTACTTAACCAATTCTCAGCCTCTGATCAGCCATCCTTGCTCACACATTCCTGGAGGAATTGTCGCCCTATTAAATAGGAAATTCCTTGGAATTGATTGTGCAATGCATCATAGGTTTCCACATGACTCTATAACTGACCTGTATAGTTTTCTGATTATACAACTGATAGTTATCGTCCCTTTAACCTCAGTCTCAACTGGGCCTTCCTTAGAACTGACATGCAACAATTATTTATAGAGAATTTTCAGTTAAGTGAGTGATCATTTATTTTGAGTTAAATCAGATTTAATTCACTAGACCTATCTCTAGCTCATCTCTCAGTCAGAACTAGTTAAACTGATTTTAACTCAATTAATTGAGTTAACTACTTACAACTCACAAATAACTGTAATTGGACCCCCCAAAATCATGGGAGGACTCTACATGCCTCCTCTTTAGCCCTCAACTCAAATTTCCTAAGCTAAATCCATCTTTCTGACTTAGTTAACTAATACAAGTTTTCATGAGATGAAGTTACAATTTCTCTTCCAATTTAATTAAGGGAAAATTAAATAAGAAGCCCCATTGGGTGTCATTTCATGTTTCCATTTCAAGAATCCCTCTCAAAAAGAAAGGGATTATCTGCTACCCCAATCCTGTCTACGTGGAATTCGAATTTTCTTCTTGCCAGCTCCTTCGTCAAGATGTATGCATCCTGCTCCTCTGTGGGAATGTACTCTAATATTCGCTTTTGAAGACAATCTCTGAGATGGTGATACCAAATATAAATATGCTTGGACCTGTCATGGAATATTGTATTAACCGAAGAGTTTGATGCAACTCTATGATGCAGAAAAAAAACTTCATTTAACATATAACCATGTAGACCTGTGGGTTATGGGCCCACATAAACAGTCGAAAGCATTTTAACGACGGACTTCACAAAATAAAAAAAAATCCACAATCACAATATAACATATGTCACTTATTGACTGAGAACCCTTATCGCAGATCACTAAGGTTACATTTCACAACTTCACAAACTTAACCTTCTACCATTCACCACAACACTTATCGCTTGCAAAGTATGAAGTAGCATTGAGCCAACACGTGTCCTCTATATTTCGCATCGCAGTTATTCAATTTAACTTGCGAACTCTCATTGGTAAATGCTAATCAGTGCAATGTGCGATATTTCTCGGATTTCTGCTGACACATGTCTCGTCTTCGTCACATCACGAGTTAAATTGTTTAACTTGCGAAATATTCATATGTAATTAAAACAAGTTTTGGTGGCAATGTGTGTTCACTAGTCTGTCTCTTGCTTCGTTATGATAACTGTCTATGGAATTCTCATTTAAATAAACTTATCTATGCCATACTCAATCTACAGAAAAGAATGTATATGTCAACAATACATAGACACGCAAAGTACATATTACGCCTGGATGTATAATACACACATATTTCATTTATAAACATAGCTCGGATACAGGCTAAGGCCTCATGGCCTAAATCACACTAAAGCCCCTAAAACTACATTGTGTACTCTCTCTCATTTCTCACACAACACAAATCGCTTTATAAAGAAATTACAAAGGGCATGGATCGTTTAAGATCCATGAGTTTCTCTCACAATCTCTCAACTAACCTTAAACATCTCTATTTTCATACATGGAAGATAATTAAAATTTAATAGTCTTCTAGAGACTCATCAATTCCATCAATTTAGCTCTATTTTAACATAATTTTCCTTAGTTTACAATGATTTTCCACGTTTCACCCTTCATTGCATTGAGTTTGAATTATGGCCCGATGCTCCTACATTAGACTCCCCAGGTACAAAACTTTCTATTATCTCCTAGTCATATGCCTCCTTCATCCCTTAGAAATTATACCCACATCCTCTATAGAATTTCCTTTATGATATTTCCATGAGCTGCAAAAAAACCTCTGCAGTAAAAAGTCCTCACTGCTACACGATACCTCACCAATCTTCTCTCCTCTGTGCTATGTATTTTGGCATCTCTCTAGTTCTCTCTTCTTGAACCATTTGAGAATTTCTTGCTCTAGACTACTGAAATATTCTCACCTTCTCTGCCTCTACCTGTACGACAATATAAAGACCACAAACTCACCAATCTTCAACATAACTCTACCTTCTTCTTTTGCACGCAAAATATTTCTCGTAGGAAATCTTTCCCTGCTTTGATACCACTTTGATGCAGCAAAAAAAATAGCATTTAACATATAATCGTATGGACCTATGGTTTATGGGCCCACATAAACAGTTAAAATAATTTTAACAGTGGACTTCACAAAATCAAAACAAATCCTCAATCGCAATATAACATATATCGCTTTCTATCTGAGAACCCTTATCGCAGATTGCTACGGTTACTTTTCGCAACTTCAAAAAATTAACCTTCCGCCATTCACCACAACACTTATATCGCTTGTGAAGTGTGAAGTAGTGCTGAGCCAACACGTGTTATCTCTATTTCACATCGTAGTTATTCAATTTAACTTTTGAACTCTTAATGGTAAACACTAATCAGTGCGATGTGTGATATCGCTCGGATTTATGTCGACACATGTCTCATCCTGATCGCATTGCGAGTTAAATTTTTTAACTTGAGAAATATTCATATGTAATTAAAACAAGTTCCAGGGGTGATGTGTGTTCTCCAGTCCATCTCTCCCTTCATTATGATAATTGTCTATGGAATTCACATTTAAATAAACTTATCTTTGCCATACTCAATCTACAGAAAAGAATGTATATGTAAACAATACATAGACACACAAAGTCTAGATTACGCCTGGATGTATAAGAACACACATATTTCATTTATAAATATAACTCGATTATAGGCTAAGGCTTCACAGCTTGAATCACACTAAAGCCCCTACAGCTACATTGCATACTCTCTCTAATTTCTCACAAAACACAAATTGCTTTATAAATAAATTACAAAGGGCATGGATCATTTAAGATCCATGAGTTTCTCCCACAATCGCTTAAATAACCCTAAATGTCTCTATTCGCATACATGGCATATAATTACAATTTAATCAAGTCTTCTAGAGACTCATCAATTCCATCAATTTAGCTCTGTTTTAACAAAATTTGCCCCAATTTAAAATGATTTTCCACGTTTCACCCTTCATAAAATTGAGTTTTAATTATGGCCCAATGCTTCTGCATCACTCTATTTAGCATAATGTATCACCGTTGGATCCATCTGTTGACCAAAAAAACTAAAAAGTATCTTCCTAATCCATATGGCCTCACATGATTCCTAAATGGATGCCATGTACTTTTCCTCTACTTAACTGAGTGAAACTGATCTATGTTTCATGATGTACCAAGAAACTACTTCTGATCCTATGCTGAAGATGCCCTAGATGTGCTCTTCCTGGAAGATGGACTCCCTGCCCAATCTGCATCAGTGAAGCCTTGAAGCTTCACTCCCTCTGTCCATTTGTACCATAATCCATACTCTATAGTGCCTTTGAGGTATCTCAACACATGCTTTCTTTCCTTCCAAAAGATCTTGGTAGGATTAATCATTGCTTGGCTCAGTTGGTTATCTGCGTAGCATATGTCTGATGCCCATAAACCATAGAATCCACTACTTCACCTGAAGTAGCATCCTCCTTCTTCCAGTTTCCTACTAGAGGAGTCTCTATGGGTTTGTTTCCATCCATGTGGAACTTCCTTAGAATATCCTTGCCATACTTTACCTAAGATACAAATAGCTCCTCATCTCTTTTCCATATTTCCAATCCGAGGAAATAATGTAAGAACCAAATGTCCTTCATCTCAAATTCTCTTGCAAGATCCTCTTTGCAAGACTTGATGATTTTCTCATCACATGTCAGTATAGGATCATCAACATAATTTAAAATAATCAAAAGCTTACCAGCAAGGAAAATATGATATAGGTTTTCATCCGTATCACTCTTGGAGAATCCCAAACTGGTGAAATAGGTGCCAATCCTGGTGTACCAAGAACGAGGTGCTTGCTTCAACCCATACAATTCTCTCTTGAGTCTGCGTACATGAAACTCCATTTATAATCCTTCTAAAAACCTTTTGGCTGCTCAATGTACACTTCTTCCTCAATAAATCTGTTAGCACTCCACAATTTAAAGGCTAAAGAAAAAACCACGGAGGTGTTGGTGAAGTTATATGTTTATAGTTTCCAACATTAAATTATCAATCTAGGACTCATAAGCTTCAAGGTGCAAGTGCAGGTAACACATGATTAGAGCATCTAACCTAAACTAAGGAATACAACCACTGTAAAAGAACACATCATTCATTTTTCGGAAGGAAACTCTAATCTACCACTCATTTGCTAAAAAGAACACTCATCTAAGGAATTAAAATAATCTCATTATGACTCCTAAAAAGCTTTCAATTTAAAGATTCCTAATCTAGATGAAACATAAAATTAATAATGAAAGGAAAAAAAAACCAAATGAAATTTAACTAACACTTCCGCTATGAAATTAAATTCACACTTCAAACTATTCCACATTAAAATTTTAAAAGAAACTTAAACTTTGGGTATGAACACTTTCTGCAAAAAATCAAATTATTGCTATGAAATCAACTTCTGTACTTAAAATAGAAATTCAAATTAAAACACATTGCTCACATAATTGAATATATGCCATTGTTTAATAATTTCCCTATCATATCAACTTGAATCACACTTAACAATGTTCTAAATTGATAGCTGTTGGGTGAAACTATTGTCGTTTTAATTCCGTTGTAGTACTTTCCCAACCATTTAATTTGTCAATCCGAGGTTCGTAGACTTACGAAGCACATGCACTATATATGCAGGACCGAAGTGGAACTAATCTAATCTAAATTTCTGAAATCAAATTAATCTATGAAAGCATACAATAAAAGAATATGAGTCACAGTTAAGAATCCCCCTCTCCTAATTACAAAACTATCTCTTAAAGCTAATCTAATGAACTTCTGAACTTATGAACTCCTGAGCTCCTAAACTCCCCAAAATGAAGAGAGAGCACTCTCTTATATACATGAAGAAGCTAACCATCTCATTCAACCACTCTCAACTACTTTCCCATTATTACAAGACATGATCCCTTTGAATCCTCCACACATCTCTCACATATCTTGAATAAGACATGCCAACCAAATCCTCCATGATCTTCTCCTTATGAATAGGCTTGAATAATTATCTCCTTAACATGGTGGAGGAGATATTCCAGAAATTTAGAATTAATCCTTCACATTTCTCCTACACATTACAAAGCTCACACATTCTTGAGATATATATTAAAACATGTATATTTTCTAATATTTAATCATAAATTCACTTATATTACAAAAATGAATAAAGTGGAAAATAGGAAGGTGAAACCCAAATGTATTTATGAAAGTGATATAATGAAAGGTTACTGGGATGATGAAATGTAAGGAATAGTGAAGGGAAAGGTGGATGAAATACGACATTTCTGAAGCCCAACATCCCCCCCAACTGAACTTGTTGCATGTCCTCATGCAACCATGCATGGATCTCTTTGGCATCTGAACTTTGGCTTTACATGATGATGTCTTTTTTAATAATGAATGTTTCCAGGATATGTGCAGGGCATTAGTAACAAATTTCATTTTCTTATGGTTGGTTCTTGTGTGACAACCATGAATACAAAGAATGTTGGTTCTTGTGTTAACAACATTCATTTCGTTTTCTGTTCTCTTTTCTTATGGTTGGTTCTCGTGTGACAACCATGAATACAAAGAATGTTGGTTCTTGTGTTAACAACATTCATTTCACTTCTTATTCTCTTGCTGCAATAATAATGTAAATACTCACTGGAAATCATAAGCTATCAATGTGCATAAGAAAGCCCTTTTGTAATATTCATGAAGCATGCCAATATGTATATTAATGCATATGAAGCAAAGTGCAACAAAGTATCGTTGGAAAAGAAATGTTGGTGAATGGTGAATGAGAGAAAAAAAATGGAGTGATAGTGGTGAAGAAATGGAATCACGGTAGTGAATATGTAGCGAATATAGTCCCCCCCCCCCCAACTGAATTGGTTGCATGTCCTCATGCAACTTGGCGTGGGTCATGAAAGGAAATGGAGCATGATGAGGGAATTTTCCAAAATATTCAAGTCAGCAGATAAGGAATTGCATGATTAAAGATTAGAAAACAACATACTTCCACTTACCCAAGAATGATGAACTATGCAATAGGAATGTAGCTGCTGCTGCTGCTGAATCATGAAAACGTGGCTAGTATCGTAGTTGTAACTGCTGTAACTGCTAGATCAGAGAATATGTGACTGTGGCTGCAACTGCTATAACTGCAACTGATGTAACTGCTCGAACATAGAAATTTTGACTGCAGCAGGATCATGAAAATGTAACTGTGAATGTTGATGTCGCTGTAACTGGAACTTGGGAAATGAAGGAATCTGAGCTGCTGATGTTGAATCATGGAAAAGATAAGCGCTGAAAGTGGAACTGTGGTACTCTCATAGATCGGAATTCATGTTGCGGTAACTGCTGAGGGAGTCGTGAAAAAGTGTATAGTCTTCGTCTGCTACAAAACTAATGGTACAAATCTAATCATGCGAAAGAATGTGTTGATGTCGAGCATGAAGAGAAATCATTGGATTACCGACCATTAATGTATGTCGTTAACCAATGCGAGGCAAACTCACCATTGATGTCAATGAGTGCCAAGGTACCTGGATACATCTTGCGAAATGCGAATAGAGGAGTTGACGTCGAGCCATTTGCAAGATCTGACGATCAAGGGACATTAATGTATTCCCATGATTGTCAGCGAGAGAACTTGCCATTAAGGCATGCAAGTCTCAAGGTACCCAAAAGGAACTCTAGTCTATTTCCGAGATAAGGTGCTGAGGTCGATGGGGCAAGACTTGTTGAAAGGTGGGCCTTAAGGAATCCCACATCAGTCAACGCGAGTTTATACATGGTAGGACTATAAATGGAAAGAACTCACGGACAAGCAGTGTGGATCAACTTGGCGAGGAAAGAAAGGCAATGTAATTATGGAAAGGGGATCAGTTTTATTCAGAAGGCAAACTAGAAGGCAATAAAAGGATAAGGGAATGTATGCGATTCAGAAAAATAACTGTGCATGAAGTCGTGAAAGATAAGGTAATGGAAAATGGGCTTCAACACAAGGATGGTCAATCAGCTTTGAAGGAGAAGTGCTACAGTGTTACTGCATGGATAATGGAAAAAGTGGAAATGTTGGTGTATCAACATGGTCACTGTGTAAGAGCAAACATCAAGAGGTGCAAACATCATGATGTTTATGGTGAGTTACAGCTCCTTCAAGCTGTTTATGAAAGCACGCTTCTCACAAAGTTCTGTGATCTTTGAAAATCACTTCAGCAGCAAAATGCGATCATGTCCGAAACCTGAAAAAAACTTAGTACAAATCCTGTATGAAAACTTCGTGAGAGCATTGTAAAACATAAGATGCGAGAATAAGCACAAATGCGAGCAAAAGAAAGAAACTGTGTGTTAACCTGTCGCCTGTGCTGATTTCATCTTCGATCGCTGTCAAAGTGACTTCAAGAAAACAAATTAGTGTTTAAGCGTAAATACATGCATTCGTATTGTTTTCAGGAATTTATTAAAAGGTCCATTTTCAATTTTCATGAAATTAAAGGCAAAAAGAAAAAACAAAACAAACAAAATTAAAGTCAGATCTTCATTTCTTCGCATGCTTTGCAAAGTATAGCAACAGTGTCTCAGTGCTAGTGAATCTTCAGTTTCTTGCTGATTCAGTTTCTTAGATGCACCATTAAATTCATTCAAGCAATTAGAAGCTCGCATTGATTTGCTGCAATAATCTCACTTAGTTCTCTGCAAGATTGTATATGTGCATCGTCAGATATAGTTGATTATTCAAAGCATCCAATCGTAGTGTTTCTAAGTATCCAGTAACAATCATCAAGCAGTGACGGATAATTCTGATAATCCAATCAGTGTTCCTAAGTTTCCTGGCATCATGAACATTAGTTTAGTGGAGATAGTGAGCATAAAAAAACAATCTGGTCCCATGTATGCAGTTTGCACACTCATCGGATTATAGAGAGAGAGTCAATCATGCATATATACCTTGCAAGGAGCTATTGCCCATATTTAAAAGATGAAACTTAGAAAATGCAGTTCCTAAGTCATAATATTTGTGTAAATTGGTTTCACACATAATTAAACAATTTGAAGTAGACAGTCACATAAAATGAAAGAGAAATCACTGCGAAAATGAGTTGCCAGAACAAGAGTGCAGAGGTTTCCTTTGCGCCATAACCCCGCAAGCTAGTCATTGCTCCAAGCAAGATTGCACTCAGGGTCGTATACTGCAAAATAAACACGAACATAAACATCTTGCGGACCTACGTAAATCCACCCTCAGTGCATACTCTTGTGGACAAGTATTTAAAATCCTTCAATACAGAGCAATTTCTAACAAGTTGGGAAACGGCCTCTGCCCCATCATCTCCCGTCATGTTGTTATCGAAATGCAAAATCTTGAGGTTCTTTAGCAGCATCCCCAGAGATACCATTATTCGTGAAATACAGTTCTTCCACGACTTTCTGAGATTTCATCCACAGAGAATGGTATACCCAAGTCGTCATCCAACAAGAACGAACTTCTGCCATCAACACACAACTTCTTGGGGAATCTCAGAACTTGACACTGTATGCTTGGTATTTGGATCACAAGTTGTCAAACGCGGTTTGTCATTATCCCATGGTTGTTCATACTCGTGCTTCACACTGAATGGTGTAACTTCAAATCCAACTATGCGTGCAGAATCAGTTTCAACATCCCGATTTCTATTGTTCGGATTGTAATTTGAATCAAAACCCTTTCAGTCTTTGTTTGAAAAAATTGCAAATTTGAATAATTGACAGGTGAGGAAAACCCTTGGAACCGTTAATCCACATTACATAATTACTTTAAACCTAATCCACCATGTATAGAGTAAAACTCTGATAATAACTAAAATTTTAGGTCAAATTTGCCGCAAAAGAGGGTTTTCTTACGAAATTAGCTGACTCCATCCGTAGGTTTCCTCCGCCACCTTCTGAGTTTGACGGAAAAGAACGGCAACGCCAGGCATACAACAGACAACGTATTTATGTTTTACTGCAATTTCCGGACGTAATCACCAGTCGCCCGACTCGCCCTGCGTTTTCTCTTGGTGTTCTTCTGGAAGTGTCTCAGCAGCCAGTAAAGCATCAAGCATTCCAAAATACACAGTCAGGTTTCCCAATGACTTGCTACAGATCGGGCCTCGGTTGAAAGGCCATGCACTCGTTGCCATAAGGGTTATCCACGTCTAATTCACAGCTTGGAAGCCATTTCCATAATTTTGAATCTAAATAGTAAACGCAAACGGTCGCTGTCGTTGGAGATAATGATATGAAGCAAATAAAATCCCCCATTCCTTGACACCTGATGCCATAAGTACCCTTTGGAAGTTGCTCTATTATATCTAGCGGCATCCTGGCAATCGTGATATGTCGCATATTCGCAATTCTCCTCCACCTTGTATGCTGAAAACTAGTATCCTGAGTATTCTGACAGGTCCACGTTCAATGTAGAGACAATAAAAATAACCTTCACAGAATATCGTATCGCTAATTATATCTGGAATCTGTCCCGCTATTCAAAAGACGCGACGAGACGATTCTGGTAATGCATGCTCTGCAGATCCTCGTATGAAAATACCAAGGGACATGTAATAGCGCAATAATCCAAGGCGTCTTGAAAGGTCAGCCTGAAGCCATTCATATCAGTCGGAATTTTGTTCATACTCTACAAATGAACCAAGAATTACTATGTGTACCCTTGCAATTTCAAAGGAGTAATAAGGATTTGAACTTGAACCACTTTCTTCAAAAGGCATTCGGCATCGTGCGTTGTAAGCAGTAAATTTTGTGGTAATGATAATGGGAATAGTTTCAATCTCATGCTCTCCTTCTGTAACCATCCATGGTCTTGTACTTGCCAAAGGTTGTACTAACATTCCAAATGAATCCCACAATCGTTGTTGGGTATCTGCATATGAAAGACCACCTGGCAACAAAAGGACATCATAATTTGTCTGCTGAATGTGTTGTAATGTTGAATTTGTGTGCCCTATCTGCCCAGATCGCCCACAATCGCAAAAGTTACGGGGAATTGTGATCTCGGTGATAATCATAATCATTTAATCTCAATTTAGGAAGGCGAATCCATAAAAATAGTGATATTGATCGTCATATTGATGGGATTTCGTTCCTATTATCTTGAAATGCCAAAGATAGTGTAACAACCCGTGGATTTTGGCCGATATTTTTCAATCATCCCCCGCATAGTATCCCAAATTAGGTGTGAGAAAATTCCAGCATTAAAAATATGCAAACAATGAGAATTATCTTTTATTTTATTTTGGTTTCATTTGTTTGCTGCTCATCATTTTGGTTTGTTGTTGTTAGTTGCAGGTTTATGAACAGTGGGCGGAGAGATGGTATCGCTACAGCTTGCAAATCCAATGAAACTCACAGTTATTTTAGTGAAACGATGATCACAGGAGAATTTCGATAATTGCTTGCTGCAGATTTTAGTATGCCCAGAAAACACAGTTTCAACAACTGTTCTGATAAAATGCTAGACACAGTTTCGGCAAGCGCTGGAGCACGGTTTCGGCCCCTTGCTAGACACAGTTTCAGCGACTGCTAGACACAGTTTCAGCGACTATTCAGATAAAATCTCAGTTTATTTTTATTCAGCCTCAATTCATGGTTTATTATAAATAAATAAAAAAATTTAGCAAATGGAGAAAAGAGAAAAAAAATGATTTGCAAATTAAAAATTGATTAGGCATCTTGCAATTTTTATTTTTTATTTTTTTTAAATTCCTGAAATTAGTTTAACTCATTTTTATTTTCTGATCCTCGCGATCGCACTAAGCACGGAGGAGAGCATACTTATTCTAGGCAAAAGAAAAATTGAGAATGAAAGCAAAAACTGAAAATGAAAGCTTGCCTACTCTATACTAATTAGAATTTAAAAAATTAATTACGTGTAATTAAATTTCCAATGAAGCCATTCACGTAGCAGTAACAACAATATATTCAATAGCAGTTGTTCAAATGAAAAATAGTCTAGAGTGAATGAGTTTAATTGCTGAAACTGCAAATCAATTAAATAAAAATAAAAAAACGAATCTAATCGAGTACTTACCTGGAACCATTGTTCGATAAGGCTTTGATAGGCACGATTTCTCTTACTTATATCATGTTGTAGCTCCTCTTCTTCTTCCTCTATCTCCTGTTTGAATGATTGTTCGCCATCAGATGTGTAGGATTCTTCAGATGTTGAATCTTCGTTTGTTTCTTGGGGAGTAGTTGAACATTTAATTCTTGTCAAGATCTCTTCTTCCAAGGAAGAGGAGATCCCGACTTCTGCTAGGATCTGAGTGAGTAGTTCCAAGCTGACACTCATTGTTAAACCATGTTGAAAAAGGGATTCTTACTGCACCCAAAACTTAAATCTAAAAAGCTTAAATGAAAATAAACTACTTTCATAAATAAAAGCATTCATACTGAAACAAATAAAAAAAAAACACTCTTCACAGTTGCGGAAATCAAACACACTTGGAGGAAAGAAGATCAATCAACCATAACAGAGAACAGGGCACTATTCCTCCAAGCGGGAATCTTCAGCACCTGTTTCCTGATATCAGTCACACTGCAGAAAAAGAAGATTAATCAACGGAGAACAGGACCCTATTCCTCAAAGCAGGAATCTTCAGCACCTGTTTCCTGATATCAGTCACACCTACATGTCCTGACCCATGAGGCCGAGCTCGTTACAGTATGTCGAACGATGCGTAGGCTGTTCCCCACGTCTTACAACCCTGTCACCTCGGAGTTAGGAACATGTTTAAACACACTTGCATGAAAAATCAAACTGAACTTCAATCCATCGTGCTTCCCCGGCAACGACGCCAAAATGTTGGGTGAAACTATTGTCATTTTAATTCCGTTGTAGTACTTGCCCAACCATTTAATTTGTCAATCCGAGGTTCATAGACTTACGAAGCACATGCACTATATATGCAGGACCGAAGTGGAACTAATCTAATCTAAATTGCTGAAATCAAATTAATCTATGAAAGCATACAATAAAAGAATATGAGTCACAGTTAAAAATCCCCCTCTCCTAATTACAAAACTATCTCTTAAAGCTAATCTAATGAACTTCTGAACTTATGAACTCCTGAGCTCCTGAACTCCCCAAAATGAAGAGAGAGCACTCTCTTGTATACATGAAGAAGCTAACCATCTCATTCAACCACTCTCAACTACTTTCCCATTATTACAAGACATGATCCCTTTGAATCCTCCACACATCTCTCACATATCTTGAATAAGACATGCCAACCAAATCCTCCATGATCTTCTCCTTAGGAATAGGCTTGAATAATTATCTCCTTAACATGGTGGAGGAGATATTCCAGAAATTTAGAATTAATCCTTCACATTTCTCCTACACATTACAAAGCTCACACATTCTTGAGATATATATTAAAACATGTATATTTTCTAATATTTAATCATAAATTCACTTATAATACAAAAATGAATAAAGTGGAAAATAGGAAGGTGAAACCCAAATGTATTTATGAAAGTGATATAATGAAAGGTTACTGGGATGATGAAATGTAAGGAATAGTGAAGGGAAAGGTGGATGAAATACGACATTTCTGAAGCCCAACAATAGCTTCTCTCTCTACCTCACACACTCAGTCAAATGAAATTAATAAACTCTGATCTCTAAGATTTAGTTAATTGTGCACACCATTCAAATATTTTGACAATCTCATAAGAAATCCTTAATTTATTTCCAACACCAAATCTTGCAAAGCTCAACCAAATCCTAGCTCTATTTTTGGAAATGAAAGGCAAAGGCAAAACTGTGAAATACTATTTGATCACATAGAGAAATTCAATTCAATACAAGGAAAACTCAACCAAAGGACTACACTACTATTCTGCTAATTAATCAAACTTCAACAGGAATCCAATTCAAAACCTAGAAACCCTTAATGTCAACACTATGCTATGAATATTATTTTTTAAAGAATAACTACAGGTAGGCTTACACAATCCTAATGTAAAACACGACTTTCTCTCAAATTTAAAACTAGAAACATTTACACACCCTTACTGTAACTACTATTTCAAAATCTATCTTTAAAATTGCATACAATTATCATGTCTAGCTCTAATGTTCAAGGAAAAAATTCACTCATTCACACTACTATCACTCAAAATTTTACTCACTACTCTACAAACTTTTTTTTTAAAAGCACTTCCAAAACCAAACAACGCTTGAATCAAAATTCCATAATGAAATGACACATGTAGATATATGTAAATCCTCTCAGACTGTCAAAATAAATTTGAGATCAATCAATAACATTGTCACTCAAAATTCTCACTGTTCTATTACAGAATTTTCGAAAGCAATTCGAAAACAATTCTCAAACCAGGATGTTGTTTGTAATCACTTGAATGACACACACACACACACACACACACACATACATATATATGTGTGTGTTTGTGTGGATTGAACCTACGTGGGGATATACTTACAATTCAAGGTCTTTGACCACACAATTTCAACACAGAATGCTATCATTCGATTCCGGGAAAGGATATGTGTAAAATTTTAAACTTTAACTATGATGTTGACACACATCATTCTATCAAATCCACGCTATATCAATTCAATTCTTTGTTGCTGGCATTCATAAGATGAGAACAGGGGATTCAAAGTTGTATTCAATTTAATATAGATGCTTGTTCAATCATTTTAACATGTGTATTATAATGCTACAATGGAGTAAATCCTTCACAGATTATCGTTGATTTGGTCACAACGATCTTTGCAATTTCAATTTAAATACTTCTAGCAAAAAGGATCATTAAAAAAAATTCATGAAAACATTCATACAAGATACATGCAAAAGAGAAGACAGTACTCAATTACACCAAGGACACAGTCATACACAGAAGATCAAACTTGTAATAATAAATCCAATTATGTAAATGATTTAATTGAAATTAAAGTGAAAATTCGAAATCAAAACTAATGAAAAATCACACAGCTAATTAAATCTACCTACAAATGAACAAAAATTCCCAAACTTAGGTCAGCCCTTGCAACAACTGGGAAGGTTAAAAATTATAGTGACAGAGAGATCTTAACTTTGTAACTAAACATGCATCATAATGGCACTCATGTAGATTTAAATCAACACTTGTTCATTATGGCGTTGAAACATATCTTCAAATTAAAATTGCAAAAGTCTGTAATACACTTTAAATATCTTCCCTGGCCTTTATAGGTGATATTGTTACACATAAATAGCAATGTTTTCATTACATGGAAAATCGAAGGATCTTAATCTTTCACAGATCCGATCTCAATTACATATTTAGTTCATTACTAACTACTTCCAACTACGTTCCATACTTAGGCGAAAAATATGCTGATATGGAGGCTGATTGCATAGAGATCATTGAGCTCTGATATAAACAACTGTATTTGACCCCCACAAATCTGGAATTGGACTGATAAGTACAAAAAATCCAAAGCAAGTTTGTTTGGAGGATTTTTACAAATACGGATTTTCCGAATTTTTATATAAATTGGTCTCAAAGAACTCTACATATCTCCCAAAATATAAGGAAATTTAGAAAAAAAATTAGGTGTAATATATTTTCTATATTGGGACCAAAACCCATTTTCGATAGTTTCTTCATTCTCCTTCATCTACACGAAAATTGAGGCGGACGTTGGCAGTTTGAAATTTGTTGCATATTTGGGTAAATTTTCTAGTTTCCTTATAGAGACCAAAATGAGTGACCTGAGTGAAATGCAAGCGATGGGTAAGTATTAGAACACCATTTTTGACAATAACCTCTCTCGGTTTCTCCGAAAGAATGCCAAAAGTGTTAAAGCCCTAAATTAGGTGTTTCCACACTCAAGTGACTTGTGAAGGATTTTGGCGAAGGAACCCTGTGATAAATGTACTTAACAAAAATTTCATCAGTAAATCATAGCATAATAATCTTTAATCATAGAGAGGTTAAGAAAAATAGTGATAATCAACCACAAGATACAAAATATGATTTGGCGGAAAATTAGAGTACGAAATGGGCTAAAAACCTAGGGTTTTAGGGCATGAATGGTGATATTGCATGACGAAAACATGGGAATATTCAAGGCCCAATAGGAGGTAACATCATTCCACTTTGGAAGGTGGGATATAAGCCTACTAGCTTTAGAGAGGGATCTTTTTGTAAAATTTAACTATGTTTTATGTGAATTTTAGGCTAGTTAATGGGCTCAGAGTTTGGTTTTTGAATTATTTTAGTTGAAAAAAAAAGGGAAGGCCATTGGGAAATGGATTCAGAAGAGCTAACTGGATCTGCATCAAAATTTAAAGGAGTTTCACAGGGCAATCTAGGCTGCACTAATTGGATATTGTAGAAGTTAAGGTGATATGAAGCAGAAGAAAAGAAAGGTTTAGTAGAAATTAAGGAGCAATTAAGAATTCCTCACTTTGACTTCAGAAGAAAACATAGAAATTACCTATGACGTAGCCAAAAGGTTGCTTCTACCCACATTCATAGATACTTTATACAATTCTGCCCATTCAAAGTATTTACTTAAGTGGAAATATTTAACTTACCCACAAATCATCACCATTACACAAGCTTTGTGGTACCCTAGTTTAATTACAAAACCATTATGTCATAAGACATCGGACATTGCACTAGCAAAAAAATGGCTAGACATTTCCACATCATCAATAATCCATGTCAGTAGTGTCATGTCATGTCATGTCATGAGTGTTCATATACCACATCACTAGTGTTGACCACATATATTGTATTCAAAATGTATTATAAAGTGGAAGTTCAAAGGACACACATGGAATGTAAAAAGTTATGTCAGTTGAAAAGTCACAAGAAGTCAAACATTCATGAGGGTATTCAAAGAGTTACCCTTGGTTATATATACTCCCTCATTGTATGAGCAAAGGATTTTTCACCTTGGCTCCACCAGAAAAGCATTAGAGAGACAAGTTAGTTCTTTTGTGGAGCAAGGAGTGGCTCCAATTCTCCACTATTAGAGCTAGTTTTATTCATTGTACATAGGTGTCTTGGAAAATTTACTTAATAACATAATCCTTTGAAGGATTATGTTCTTCATGCATGGATTATGAATGTTTGTAAGACTACTATGCAAATGTTTGTACTTCATGTTTTCTTTCACATGTGCTAACGTAGTTGAACTATTTTGGTTATTTTCATACTTATCTAATTAAGAATGCGTTGTAATGGTTTTTATTGTTGTCCCATCCTTGTGGACTATTCCGCAGGATATTAGGCATATATTTCTTAATTGTTGGTTGTAATGGCTGTTTCATCCTTTGTGGACTATTATGTTGGATGATAAACAAATCCTTCGGTTCATGTGTGTCTCTTCTTGGGTGGTACTATTACCTCTCTCTTATAGGCTCACTTATTTCTCTCTCCCCTTGCAATAGAAGAACCTTGACACACTTGGAATTGGACATTCACCAAGCACACCCCCCTTTTCTTTTCCAAAGTATATTTGCACCCCTATCTGTTGTTGACAATCAGAGCCAAGGAAGATCTTTAGGGATATGGAAACCAGGACTTTATTTCAAATATGACTCCTACGCCAAAAAAAAATGAGGTATAATTGGGACTTCATATCGAAGAGATCCCTTGAATGTTTGCGGGTCCAACACCATCAACATTTATGGCACTAGAAGGAGGGAGATTAATATTTTATGGATGATAACCCCCACTGACCCAAACATCGCACCTTATGATCAAGGAAGAAACATTTAATGTACCTCCCTTGCTCGTGTTTCTGAAGTTGGTGACTCTTCCCAACCAAGGCCCACATGAACTTGTGAGATCCCATACAATCAGCTTCGGGCTATCCATATTATAGCCTGTTAGTTCGTAAAAGTAGTTGGATTCATCCTAGGAATACTCAGTCTTCCATATTCTTCACATAAAAATAAAATCACCCCTACAGGGGTAGTGGTTTCCTCCCTTAAAGGTGTGGTTCTTGCCACCCATGAAGGGTTATCATATTCTGTGGAAAACGTAGAAGAACCTCCAATTTTTAGTGGTGGTAAGTGAGATGACCTCATACTCTCAGTCATAAATTTTTGCGGGTTGGGTGGTGAGGAAGAAGAAGACCCATTAGATTTTGAAAACAGAGAGGAGGAGAGCGCAGAATAAGACATGGTAGACCAAGATCTGGATTAGATGATTCAGGTCCCACTTTCACTTCTGGGAGTTATATACAAGATGCCAAAGCACTCAGAGAAGCTGTTATCGAATTATTCCAGATTTCAAAGCTGTGATTCAACTTGAAAACCCTTTTCAAACCACAAGTAATTTTAAGTAAATTAATTGAAAATAGTGAAAAACATATTATATCAAATTAGTATTAAAGAAAAATTATATCATAGCTTAATCAATTAACAAATATCTCTTTTTATCTTTTTCTTCCATCCAGATCCATTGAAAATATTTGGAGAACACATGAAAATTAATTTTTTCAAAAGAAAACATGTCGTAGCATCATTTGTCATAAGTTTTGCGCCTTTAAAATATTTCTTTATTTCCTTAAAAAGAAAATCGCAAGCAAACAGAAACATAAACAAATTTATTGTATTTCTAATCACATTAATACTTAACTTTGTTTTGTTTATCTGACCAATAAAAAATTATCTTACTAATAAAAAAATGAATTAATGAAAAAGTGTTCACGGATATATCATTTTCCATTATTTCAACAGTGTAAAAGTTTTTTGCGAATGGAAGAATTTATGTTCAATATTTACAAATATATTATTCTATTTATTTCATTGCTATAAAAGTTTTTGAATGGGTATGGAGAAGTTATGTACAACATTTACAAAAAATTTATACCAATGAATTTCAATTACACATTGAACCATTGAGAAGAGATGTGAAAAAATATATATCGTTGTCTGAAATAAATCCTTTTTGGAAAACCTTTACTCTCTAACATTTAGGAAACCTTTACTATCTAACATAACTCCATTCTAGGAATAATTTACTTTCTGACATAAGTCCTTGTCAAGTCAGTGCATTGTTCATTCTTAGTTCGCTCCCCAACCACATATCAACAACACAATTTAATTCTTTCTCTTTTTTTTCAACAACAATGGAAGGCAAGAAACACTAAGAGAGAATTTATAACTTTTGAAAATTATGGTTAATTTATAAATTGTGATTTCAGGAAACCAATATTAACCACCTTATGTCACTGCAAAATCTTTATTTCTGTCATTAGTGCCCAAATTTAGTATAAATATGGAGCTGTGAATATAATATATTTGAAATAGAAATATTTCCATGCCAAAAATCTAACACATCTATAATTGAAAATATCCCAATTTATTGTCGCAGTTAGAATGCCCATGTAGAATGCATGCATAACCAGACAAGAATCTGTTTCTGAAATCTTTATGCTAGAATTTGGAATCAATTCATATATTTTCTTCCGGCATTGAATTATTTCCATGCCAAAACTATAACACATATGTAATTTAAAATGCATCTGGAAACTTAGGGTTCAGAATAAATCGTTGAATAATAAATCACACACAACTAGAGTCGGAGCCAGTAAAATCACCACCATCATTCTAATTTTTTGAGAAAATTTTAGAAATACAAGAGCGACAATGAGTTTTGTAATTAAATTTTCCATTCTTGTATATCTTTTATATATCCTTAGAAAATCTAGAGTGAGTTTGGTCATTAAATTCAACATCTTTATAAGTTTATATAAAAACTTCACATCCAAAAATAGCAATAAAATCACCATCCTTCTAAGTATTTTAGATACCTTTAAAAAATTCACAACCATAGCTAGAATTATCATTAAAAGTACCATCATTGTGTGTCCCTTAGATACAATTAGAAAATCCAGGGCTAGACCCATAGTTAGCGTGGTCATTAGAATCACTACGATTCTAAATTTATATAAAAAATTCAGAGCTAGATTCATAGTTTGTCAAAATTTGTATAAAATCTAACAATGGGATTCAAATTGATCTTATAATTTACTAAAAAAAAATATTGAATCCTTCTACAATTTGTGGAAACAAAACACAATCGAAAAATCACATAACAGGTAAGAGAAATAAGTAAATCATTCGTACAACACAAGATGTAACTAGGGAAAGCACACTACCTAAAAACGCACTATGTGTATTATGTATAAGGTCAAGACCATGAAACAATACAATTATTTCTCTCACTGAGAAACTCTTGCACTCTACCAACTATCTCACTCTGATCTAGGAAAAATCAGTCAATTACTTAACCAATTCTTAGCCTCTGCTTAGTCTGTCTTTCTCACGCATTATGGGAGGAATTGTTGCCCCATTAAATAGGAAATTCTTTGGAATTGATTGTGCAATGCATCATAGGCTTCCTTATGACTCTATAATTGACGTATAAAATTTTATAATTATACAACTAATAGTTATAAGCCCTTTAACCTGAGTCTCAACTGGGCCTTCCTTAGAACTGGAGTACAACAAATATTTATAGCAAATTATTAGTTAATTGATTGATAACTCATTGTGAATTTAATTAGATTTAATTCATTGCACCTATCTCTAGCTCATCTCTGAGTTAGAACTAGTTAAACTGATTTAACTCAATTAATTGAGTTAACTAATTACAACTCACAAATAATTGTAACAAGACCCCCTTAAATCATGGGATAAATATACATGCCTCCTCTCTGGCCCTCAACTCGAATTTCCTAAGATAACTAAGTATTTCTGACTTCTTTAACTAATACAAGTTCTCATGAGATGAAATTACAATTTCCCTTCTAATTTAATTAAGGGAAAATTAAATCAGAATCCCCCTTGGGTGCCATTTCTTGTTTCCATTTCAACACTCCCTCTCAACAAGAAAGGGATTATTTGTTACCCCAATCCTGCCTCTGTGGAGTTCGAATTTTCTTCTTTTCAATGCCTTCATCAATATGTATGCATCTTGCTCCTCCATGGGAATGTACTCTAATGACATAATCCACCTCTGAATAAAATATCTAAGATGGTGATACCAGATATAAACATGCTTGGACCTATCATGGAATATTGGATTAACCGAGAGTTTTATGCAACTATTTTTATCACAATGTATCACCATCAGATCCGTCTGTCAACCAAATGAACCAACAGTTATATTCCTCATTCATATGGCCTCGCATATTTCCTAACTAGTTGCCGTGTATTCTGCCTCTGTTGAATTGAGTGGAACTAATTTCTATTTCTTGTTGTACCATGAAATTGTTGTTGATCCTATGCTAAATATGCACCCTAATGTGCTCTTCCTATCAGATTGATTTCCTGCACAATCTACATCAGTGAATCCTTGAAGATTCACTCTCTTTATCTGTCTGTACTATAATCCATACTATGTAGTGCCCCTGAGGTATATCAATACATGCTTCCCTGCCTTCCAAAAGATCTTGGTCGGCTTAACCATAGCTTGACTCAGCTGTTAGCTGTGCATCGTATGTCTGGTCGTGTGTTTACCAAATACATGAGTGAACCCACAAGCTGACTATAAATCGTACCATCCATTACTTCGCCTGAAGTAGTATCCTCCTTCCTCCAGTTTTCTGCTAGAGGAGTCTCCATGGATTTTTTTCCCTCCATGTGGAACTTCCTTAGAATATCCTTAGCATACTTTCCCTGAGAAACAAATAGCTCCCGATATCTTTTCCATATTTCGAATCTCAGGGTTCAATAGCCCCATGTCCTTCATCTCAAATTCTCTTGCAAGATCCTCTTTGCAAGACCTGATGAGCTTCTCATCACCTGTCAGTATCAGATCATCAACATAAATTAAAATAATAAAAATATTACCATCAACCACAATATGATATAGGTTTCAAACCCCCTTCACACTTGGTGAAGCCCAACCCAGTGAAATAGGTGTCAATCCTGATGTACCAAGCATGAGGTGCTTTCTTCAACCGATACAGTGATCTCTTGATTCTACACACATGCGACTCCTTGTCTAAGGTTTTGAAACCTTCAGGATAGTCAAATGTACACTTATTCCTCAATAAATCCATTCAGAAAGGTTTTATTTACATCCATTTTATTTATGTACCATCCCATCTGCATTGAGAATGCAAGGATGGATGTAATAGAAGAGTACGTTGTGACTGGTGCAAAAGTATCATCATATTCAATCCCCTCCACCCAAGATAACCCTCTAGCCACAAATCTAGCCTTATGCTTCTCCACACTCCCATCTGCTTCCTAGTTCACCTTGTAGACCCACCTAGATCCTACAATTGACTTATCCACTGGTCTTGGGACAGCTTCCCATGCATTGTTTCTGATAATGGAGTCATACTCCTTAACCATGGCATCAACCCACACTAGCTGTTGCACTTCTTCCTTAAATAAGGATGGTTATATCTCAATACATTCAATCATAAGACCCATGTATCCAGTGTACCTATTTGGGGACCTTCTCTTCTTGCACTATGATGTGGGTGCTACCACATTCTCTCTCACATCTAGAAAAAATATGCCAGTCTCTCTGGTGCACTTCCTTCCACCTCTGATGGATGGCTCTGCATGAATGATTTCTACCACTCTCTATTCCTATGCTTGTGGATGCTCAACATTTTGAGTTTAATCCTTTAGATAGAAGAGCTCCACAATTAAATGCAACTCAAGCTCCCTCTCAAGGGATAATTGCATGGCTTTCTCTTCATCTAATTTCACATCCCTTCTGACCACTGTCATCCCATGTGCTGGAAATTTCACCTAATAGATGTGGGGTGTACCAGTGTACCCCACAAACAACCCCAAAACTTTTGTTGGCTCTAGCTTCTTCCTGGAATATTTGGTCACATGGAAATAAATAGATGAATCAAATATTTTAAAATACGACACATCTAATATTTTACCTAAAAAATCCTCCTCTGGTGTACTCATCCCAAGTATCTGATGAGGAATTCGATTATACACAAATATTTTTGTACTACATGCTTTTGCGCATAGATTCAATAGTAAGCCCTGATCATGCAACATAGATCGTGCTGCTCCCAAAATCATTATCTTCTTTCTTTCAGCAACCCCATCCTGCTGTGGGTTATTAGGTGCTATGAATTCTCTTCGAATTCCTTTTGAGGAAAAATATTTATTGAATTTGTTAGAGATATATTCTCTACCATGTTGCTCCTTAGAGTCTTCAACTTACTCCCTGTATATTTCTTGAAAAGTTCTTTGAACTCACAAAATTTAGAGAATGTCTGATCTTTATTCTGCATGAAGAAATTCCAACACTTTCTTGAAAAACCATAGACAAAAATCACATAATACATGTGGTTTGCTGTGGAATATGTCGAGATCAATCCACACATGTCTGAGTGAACTCTCTTGAGTATTGTCATTTCTCTTCTTTCCTCATCATGAAAGGTGGATTTGTTATACTTCCCCAATGTACACCCTTTTCATATGTCTCTTTGCGCATTGCACCCTTTGGAAGTCATGTATAAATATGTTGCATGGTATTCAAAGCACTGTGGTGTAGATGGCCCAACCTCTTGTTCCATAAATCACTGAATTATAGGCTTTCCACCTTATTTGCTTTACTTCTCAATGTTTTGGAGTCTTCTACATCCATTTTGTAGAGATCCTTTACTTTAAAAACAATATTTTTTAGTTATCTTGTGGGTTTGTGATGAAGGAACGCCTTTCCTTCACTGAAGATCACATCATAGCCACAATTTTCCAACATAGCAAAAGAAACCAAATTATTCTTTAAACCAAGAACATACATGAAATATTTTAATGTGAGTGGATTAACTAACTCTCTCTGGAAAGTAATTATGCCAAAACCGATAACACAATGCCTCCCATTGTCACCTGTCTCAATGTGCGTCTGGAGATCCTTCTCCTCCAAGCGACTGAAGAATTCTTTGTTTCCAGTCATATGGAAAGAAGTTCCACTATCCACGTACCACATAGAACCCATCATTGATGACACCATGCACGTGATGAGGCTAAATTCAACTCGAACTGTGAATCCATTTATTCGCCTGTTGCTCCTCCCGAGGCCTTCTTGTTATTCTTATTTTCTGGACAATTTGTGCCATTGTGTCCATGCTCATGATTGTTGAAGCATTTTACCTTTGACAAGTCTCGCTTCTTGCTTGCCTTACTGGTCTTAGATTTTGAATGGGATGCCTTCCATTTTACTTTCTTCTCCTTGCCATCCAATACACATTTCTCCTCATCATCAGTCTTTGATGAGGATCTATCTCTGGTGCTCTGCTGAATTTTTTCTTGTACTAAATAAAACCATAATTTTTCCCAGTCTGGTAGATTCTTCCTCCCATTCATAGAGACCTAGTAGCTATGCTAGCTCTTAGGAGGGCCTAGAAGATCTAGGCTCACCAAATTATTCTTAGCAACAATGATCCCAACACATCCAAGCTCATCTCTACATTGAGTGAACATCGTCAAGTATTTTTGGATCGTGTCACATGTTGGGTGTGGAGCCTGATTATCTTCTTTATTTAGATGTATCAAAACATTGGACCCCTATTCTTAACGAGGTGAAAACACCGGCTGTCATTGAATACTTCCTGGGGGGTCCAAGGGGGCCGGCTATGAGTTTATGGAGCCCCCCCCCCCCCCCCCCCCCCTACCGGGGTGTTTCAGGGGTAGTGCCCCTGAATCTAAAAACAAATGTAAAATTTCATTGTAAAAGTATTGTAATTTCTAGTCAATATGGGCCGTTCATTAGGCGGTTGATCTGACAGTATAAGTTATGTTTAATTTAGGGTTTTTTTCCCGAGAAGGCAACCCATTGTTTGTTATGAGGGTATTGTATTGCGGCTTTGTGTGGTATGAGTATTATGAGCAAGAAAAAGAAAAGGATAATGTGAGAGAGAACAAACTATATTACAGCGGATGTATTGTAGTTTGTGTCTCTTCATCTTGCTGGATAATAGAAAGGAAGGATCAGTTGTTCGGGGTGGACGTAGCCCAAATTGGGTGAACCACGTATATTTGTGTCTCTCTTGTTTTATATTTTTTCTGTCTTTGTGTTTCTTCATATTTTATGTTTTACATTCCTCTGTAATATATAATTTTCTAACATCGCCCTTCTCCATCTTGATGTTTCTGAGCTTGTCTTCTAGTGCAAGCTTCCTGTGATCGTTGTTATTCTAAACTAGATCTTCCAAGATTTTCACATCGCATTTGGAGTTTAATTTCCACAGAGACTTGATACAATATGATCTCGAACTCCCTCTAGCGAGATCCTTCTCACATTTTCTACATTCTTCTTCCATGCATCAAGTTGTTGAGAATTTGCTACAGTGGGCTGAAGAATATCAGTGTCAATGAACCCCCCAGTCTATTTTCCTCCAACACTAAGTCCATAATGTCCTTCCATAGTATGTAATTATAATTTCCATCAAGTGCATATTTTAGTCTCAAGCCATTGAATGACATCTTGATCTGTTGCTAGTCCTGAAGAATAAATCTGCAAATTTTCGATATACCTGTTTAACGTAAACTCAATTTCTTCTCTTCTATTATGATTCCTAGTGCTCTGATACCATGTATGAAATCTAACAATGAGATTCAATCCGATCTTGTAATGTACTAAAACAAAATATTGAATCCTTCTACAATTTGCAGAAACAAAACACGACCACACAATCACATAATAAGTAAGAGAAAGAAGTAAATCAATCACACATAAGATGTATTTGGGGAAAAAACGATGCCTAAAACCCTGTTATATTTATATTCTATAAAGGCAATACCATGAAACAATACAAGGCTTTCTCTCATCGAGAAACTCTTGCACTTTATCAACTTTGTCGCTATGATCTAGTAAAAAGTCGTCAATTACTTAACTGATTCTCAGCCTCTGTTCAACCTGCCTTTCTCATGCACTCTTGGAAGGATTTTTTCCCTCTTAAATAGGAAATTCCTTGGAATTTATTTTGCAATGCATTATAGGATTCCTCATGACTCTATAAGTGACCTATACAATTTGATAGTTATACAAGTGGTAGTTATCATCCCTTTAACCTCAATCTCATCTAGGCCTTCCTTAGAACTAACATGCAACAACTATTTATAGTGAATTATGAGATAATTGATTGATCACTCATTGTGAATTAAATTATATTTAATTTACTGGACCTATCTCTACCTCATCTCTCAGTTAGAACTACTTAAAATTATTTTAACTCAATTAATTGAGTTAACTAATTACAACTCACAAATAATTGTAAATGGACCCCCTTAAATCATGGGAGAAATCTACATGCCTCATCTCTCCTCCTCAAATCAAATTTTCTAAGCTAACTATATCTTTCAAACTTAGTTAACTAATACAAGTTTTCATGAAATGAAATCACAATTTCTATTCCAATTTAATTAAGGGAAATTTAAATCATAATCCCCCTTGGGTGCCATTTCTTGTTGCCATTTCAACAAAATCACCATCATTATAAGTCTATATAAATTTCCCAAAGCCAGAGTCATATATAGTCTTTTGTTTAAAATTTCCATCATTTTAAATCCTTGAAAAGCCACAACCATACCCCATGTTTTTAGTAACATCATAATTATACGCTGGGAAATATTAGAAAATATAGATCTATAGACATCCCTATCATTAAAATAATTGTCATCGTAAGTATTTTAGGTACCCTTAAAAATTACAAAACCAAAACTAGTGTTGTGACTAAAATAACCATCACTATACGTTTTTTTACATATCCTTGCAAAAGCGAGAGAAAGAACACAAGGGAGAGCCACAACCATTTATGTCATAAAAATAACCTTCATTATAAAATCTAAAACCACATCTAATGCTACCATTACAAGTATTTTACATAGCCTTAGAAGACTGAGAGAGAGGCATAATTCTATCATTGAGGCCTCCATCTGTAGTGTGACGAGCCACTGCAGGTAGGGATTCATAGTGGTAAAAGACGATGCCAAAATTGAAACAGATATATTATATTTTCATTGATCGCTTCAACTACCCAAGAAAAATCCCATGGAAAAGCGCAACAATCTGATTAAGGGCCTAGAAGAATCGTTCTGAGCTACCAGATGTAGAGTCGACGCCATATATGAATACTTCGCTCCTTCACTAGTGATGAGCACTTGATGAGAGAGATCCAACGGGAGGAGAAAAAAGGACGCAAAGCTCAGATAGTTGAATGACCACGACCCACTGATGATGCCTGATAGAATACGATCTATGACACTTTCTAAGATTTCGATGATCATGCTGTGTGGTAGGATCATGTGCATGACAAAGACGCTGGATTTTTCCATCAACATATTTCCACCTTTGCCTTGTGGTTCTGTAGCTCCAGGAACTACAATGAAAAGAAAAGCAACAAAAATGCCCACCACATCACCTGAACTTTCTTGATTTCTATCACAATTCTATTTCTTGATTGCAAAATCGTGATTTCTATGATCAACATCTTCATAACCATTGCAATGTTTGTATGTACGTAATATTAGCAGGAGTTCGCATTTGTCTCTTTCTTTTGAACAATATTAATTGAATAGACTGAGAATTTACAACCTAAGAATTACCATTAATTCTCACCACTGCCCTGCACCAAATTTCTATATTTATCGATCTTTATACATAATTACCTTATCATTTTAATAATTAAACACCAAGTTTCATATAAAAATAATTTTTAATTATAAATATTTATTGTAGAAACATTAAATATAGCATATGAAATGTCAATAAATATCTATATATATATATAGATTTGTTATTGTTACAATAAAATGAATAATTACATTTTTTATTGTTTAATTTTAAATATATTTTTAATTATAAATAGTATGTATATATTTAAAATTTAATTTATTTTTGTGGTTTAGTAAAAATATATAAACAATTCCCAATGCTACAATGTATTCAGGTTGCATCTATTCAAGTAAAAAGTAGATCTTGTCTGCACATTGCCTCTCATATGGATGTCATTGATATTTATATGTTGCTAGATGTCTTTCATATTTGAATAGATATTTGATTTGAAGTGCTTTGTATATATATATCTATATATATATATATATATATATATATATATATATATATATATTGCTCAATAAAATAATGACAAGATGGTAATGAAGCATTATAATCACACACAATTTTGTGCATGGTTTTCCTCGGCGTGTTTTTTTTCAATACTTATGTTTATAAAATTTGGTATTGTAAATGTGATTTTATTTATGATTATTGTTGACTAATTTTTTAAAAATAATAAAAAATTAATTGACATTTATTCTTATGGTTATGTATTTTATTTGCTTATAGTAGTGTGCTGGTGTTCGTGAATTCAGTTATATTAAAGCGATCCCATAGATCCACATGTATGAAGCATCCATTATTTTAAATTTGGTGGACATTGAATCATTAAATATGACAGTTCACAGATTTTATTGTAACAGCCTCATTAGAGTTAACTAGTATTAACTAGTTAGAGACTTTTACTATTTTAAATTTCTGCTAAGGAAAAAGACTTGAAGCTTTATTGTGCATTTAAAAAAAAAGCACAAACAAATTATTTTATTAAGGATAATTAAAGCAGGAGGACTAAAGAATGAAAATTAAATCTTTTAAGCTGCTGGTAAAAAATTTCCAAGAATAGGAGGTGGTTGGGAACAGTTGGAAAAACAATTACCTCCCCTCCAAGAATAAAAGGAAAACCCAAGAGAGGGGCAGGGGTTCTGTAATTTTTATTTTTCTGAGTAAGAAGGGTGAAGTATTTTCTAGATCTGGAGAAGGTCCAGTTGAAAATAGCTTCTGCAGCCCTTGAGAGCCATATTTCCTGTTTGTGACTGGATTGGCCATCTAGAGGTCACAGCATAAAGTTTCCATTGTTGCCCATGGCACCATATAGATTCTGGGCTAGGGGGCAAGTGGAGGACGTAATAGCCTCCCTTGAAGGTTGGGTGGACAGCAGCTTAAAATTCTGTGTATACAGATAAGTATTTATGTGCATTGAGTATTTATTTAATTGTAAACCTTTGAAGTGAGTCTATCGTTGAAGAAAATGTTGGCATTATAGCCTGTTAGCTTATAATGATGTTATGCATATTTGGTCATATTTGAATAGATGGTAGGGGAAAACTGTAGAGAATTCCACCTATTGTTTTTCTACTGGAATATTCAGGAAACTGCTGTTATAAAATATAAATCTGATACCCTTCGTTTTCTACAGTATTTAGTGGAAAAATAGAGTAATCTACTGTAGAATAAAGTTATTGCTATGCTTGGTGATTAAGGTACTATAAAAGAAAGAAAGAGAGAATTCCATTAAATTAGATGAGAATAAGAGTACTGATCATCTAAATATAGTGTGCTCCACAGCCAGTGTCAACAATAAAGCAGATAAACAAGCATAATGACTACACATTAGATTTGATGCATAAATAGCACAATCGGTAGGTCGCAGCCTACCGAAACTTCCACACTGCAATAACACCGGTAGATACCAAGATAGGCAAACATGTATGCATGTAAATGATAAACTCTAAGAAGTAAAAGTTTCATCAGGCTGAGCACTGTCGAAGGGCGGTGTGTGGTGCACAACCTTTCCTCTTTGGAGTGACAGCATGAAGTGAAATAGAGCTATGACAAACAAATGATATGTGCATGCAAGACTATAAAATTCCAAACATAGTTTACATACAGGAAATTACAATTAGTGACATATTTCATAAAACGCCGGTTGGCAGAACTTAGGAACTCAAGATTGTAATACTGAGAACGTCGATGCAACAATATTATAACAACAATTACACATGAAAATAGAACCCTTAAGTAGGAACAGTAACAAATATAAATCGACCCTCAAGACTACCATCGTTGGCCAAGCAAGTCACTGGAAATTTGGAGTGTACATGTATCAGTAATGAGTTAGGGTTAATTCGGTAACCCGTCCATGGGTGGAACCCCAAATGCATCAAGAAGAGTATTTACTACATAAATAATAAAACTACAGCCGCCCATGGCATTGGGGTTTCTCAAAACCCAGAAAATATCATTTAATCGGTGGGTAAGCCCATGTCAAAACAAGGGCAGAGTAATTCTGTAAACCAGACATTTAGGCCTCGACGAGGAGAGGGCTTCGCCCATCAGAAGAAAAAAAAAACAAGTCATGTACCTGTGCCATGAAGCAGAACTTTGTCAGCAATACAGCCACAAGATTGCCATGTTAAACAATAGAAGCGAGGGTTCGACTCCTCGTACCTGCGGAAGGGAATGAGGAGAAACCATTAGCAAAAGATAATTGTAAGGGTATATGGGTAATAAATGGGCATGACAAGCAAAACCTCATAAAAGTTATTTCAGTGTAAGATGAGATTTGTACCTGTGGTAATGATTCGCCAGGGCCATCTGCGTTTGAAAATAAAGAAAATAATAATACGATCCAAGAGATTATACCATTGAAATTGCAGAGCAAGAGTGTTAATTCACACAAATAGCTCGAAATGGGATTGGAGGCAAAGATTACCTTCGACGCTGTGGAAGTGCCTATAGCTCCTTAAGATAGTTCTTCCCTGGGCTACCATATCACAGACAAGCAACGCACCATTATAACAAGCCTGTAGAGGTAGAATGCAGCGGATTATTAGATTTCGAGTCAGAAAACCCAAGGAAAATGAAAATAGCTGGTGGAAAGCTATCAAGGAAACTATAAATGGTTGCATCTGAACAAACAAACCTGGAATTATATAAGTAAACCGGCGGAGAAACCATGTTGAGGATAATGCCAACTGGAAGCCCTAGACAGTAAGCAAATGCGCGGTGCGCCTTGTGAAAACTGTTATGGGTACGCCGAGTTACAACTTTCCTGTGCGTCGACTAACAGTCGAGCCAGAAACCCTCCCAACTCACAGTGAAACTAGAAAAGAGCGCCAAATCCATTCTCCACTCCTTGGAGGGAAAAGCAGAATCCCGAGGAAAAATTGGACACATGTAAGCTCAGTACCTCTAGAAAGATCGCACATAAATAACCGGATACGATGCCAAGTGGAGCGGCATTCCCCAAGATCACCATTAATTGTCAGCTCAATTTAATATGACAGTTGGCGCAAGCTATAGAGGTTCAAAACAGATGGATAACATGATTGTGCCAATTTCATATATTAAATATACATGTGTAAAGATCCAAACCATATTGCATATAGCCCGAATCATTCATATATCTATGTTGATCAATTTAATGGTGTGGAAAACGATTATATTAATGCATTTATGATACTGTCTGGAAATTGTGTAGTGAAGTGATGCGGTTTTTCTGATAGGAGTACATAAGTTAAAAAAAAAATTTGTTGGTAAATATTTAATGTTGATAGATGTGACAAGTGGTATCAGAGCCAGGTTGCTACACTGGGATCCTAAGGGTCTACTAACAGTGAAGTTTTGCATGTGTTTAGTGCAATGAGAAGAAGCACGTGACATGAGGGAAGTTGAAACGTCACAGTCACAACTGGAAGCTCCAACAATCATGAATCTAGAAATGTGGGTTCAACTAACTGTTGAACATCATCAAAATACCAGTCAATTACTGGAGGCACAACATCAAAAAAATGCATTCTTGTTAAATACAGTGCAACAACTACAAGAAGATATGATGATATTTCAGAAGGACAATGAGAGGTTGATGCAAGATCAAGAAAGGATCTTAAAAAGTTTATCTGACAAACAAAATCAGGAGATGGGGCATCCCAGTGCGGAGAAAGAATTTTCTACAGAACAAGAGGAACAACAAACTAGAAATAACACCACAGGCAGGACTGAAAAGAGTCCTTCTCAAAGGAGAAAAAACAAAAAATATAATGAGGCAGAGTTAGGTAATGAGTCTGACCAGCAAGGTCCTAAGAGGCAGAAAGTAGAACTATAGGGAGAGTTTCGCAAGATCAAGCCACCAACATTTGATGGTGAGACAGAAGAGGTGGCTGAAGCATGGCTGATCAATATAAATAAATACTTTCAGGTATATGAGTACAGCAGCAATTTGAAGGCCAGATTGGCCATATACCAGTTACAAGAAAAAGCCACCCTGTGGTGGGAGGAGGTGAAAAACGTACACAACATCGATGAGCGAGATATCACATGGGAATTGTTTCAACAGTATTTTAAGGAAAAATATTTGACAGAGAGGTTTTATGATGACAAGGCTAAGGAGTTCCATGATATTTGGTTGGGACAGATGACCATGGATGAATATGTCACAAAATTTACCTCCTTGTTGAGTTACGCACCTTACCTTCGCGAAGAAAAAGCCAAGGTTCAGAGGTTCCTGTCTGCTCAACTTAGTGTTCCTAAATTGATGTCATAAATTGTCAACCAGGGCTAGGAAACTGTTGAAGTGAAGTGCACTATATGTGCCTAGGTATCTGTTTCTCACTACGTTTTGTTTAGTGTTTTTCCAATGTTCTTGATTTTGTGTTTTTATTCTAAGAGGAAAAGAACTAAGTGTTGGTAAAGAGAAGTTGTTGGTCACACTAAAACAGAGTAAAACCTATTCTAAACTATGTATGGCACTTGAGAACAGAAAATGCAATACTTTAACAAGAAAAATAACTCATAGCATGAACTCAATAACTCATAACATGAACTCAGTCCAAGTCATTCATTAGAAATGTGTTGGAATAATTTTAGAAAAGGATAAGTTTAATGTAATGAGGTTCTTCTAAGTAAACGACAATCTACAATATGACAGAGAAAATCTCGTCCATGGCTAGAAATTTGTTGGAACACATTTGGAAAAAGATAGTCTGCAACCTAGTGAAGAATTCTACTCTAAATTAACCTATGACACCGAAATTAATCCATTCCACAACTCAAAATATCACTGTTAAACCTCATTCAAGAATTAGAAATATTTTGGAATAGCTTTGGAAAGAGGCAATTTGTGAAATTATGAGAAGTTGCAAAACAGTCAAGACTTAAAAATGACATTACCAATTCTTGTTCCTATGATGATGATGTATTAGTAGAAATTAAGAATAGGAGTGGTTTGTAAATAATGAAGGCCATCAAGTCTAACTTAACAACTAGAATACAACTGACTAATAAAACTAAAAATACAATGGATAAAACTGAACTAGAATGCAATCATTCAAACTTGAAATACAGTGAACAAAATTGAACTAGAGTGCCATTAACCTTCGGAGTTTTACAATTAAACTAAAATGCAACTAATCACTGAAATACTACAGCTCTGTCTCATTCGATGTTAGTGGTATTTTGGAACAATTCATAGAACAAGACTGGCTATAACATGTGATGTAAATGAGCATAAAAACATAAAGTTAAAAAAAACGCAACTAAGCTCTAAAACACCACAGCTAAGTCTCATTCAGTGTTAGTGATATTTTGGAATAATTCGTAAGAACAAGACTAGCTGTAATAATTGATGTAATTGAGCACAAAAACGTAAAGCATAAAAATGAAACTAATTCCTAAAATACTACAGTTATATCTCATTCAATGTTAGTGATATTTTGGAACAATTCATAAGAATAAGACTGGCTGTAGCATCCAATGCAAGTGAGTATAAAACACAAAGTTCAGAAAATTTCTTAAGCTAGGAATGCAACAAGGCTAAAGTTACTTATCTAAACAATGTGCACAAAGATTCTCAGGTAGTAGGGGCCCTCTACCACTGGATTATCATACAAATATCCTCAAGATTTCCTCATATCTTGCAATAAAGCGATACTTCTTTCATTAAAGGAAAAGTATTTCAAAAACAGAGTATTACGGTCTTTTGAGATCTAACAACAAAACATCAATCTAGCTAGTTGTCTATCGGTCTTCCAAGTCATTATTATAAAAGAAATACATAAATACCCTTGAGAAGAAATAGGAACAATTGTCTTTTTCAATCAAAATCAAATTAGAACTCTTATGGAAGCCTTGTACTTTGTTGGAGACATCTGTAGAGTCCCTGTCCTGGTAGGAATCTGCTTCTTGGCTTTGATCTCTTCCACGTGCATAACCACCTATAGATTCTTGCTCAGACTCTGTAGAGAGAAATAAAAGATGTGGGAGTGTTTTGGAATTCAACCATATGCATTTTTCCTTGAAGTGACACCTGTAACCTGTGAGAACATGAAGATAGCTGCAGAACAGGCGACTGGCTACATAATGGCAGCATTCTGTAGCTGAGTCTAGTCAAAAATTACTACAACAAAAAAAACATGAAAATATAGCAAGTCAGTCATTGTATACATTCCTAAAGTGACTTTAATCAATCCTATTGACCATTTAATCCTGTAATTGATAAGGGACAAAGGAAATGAAGTGAAATTTGGTGAAGGGAAAGGACATATTTTGGGCTCAACATACCCCCACTGCAAAGTTTTTGCATGTCCTCATGCAATCAACTTATATATTCTGAGACTTCTGCTAGGACATCTAGGCTCCTTCTTCTGCTTTTCCTAATAGTCAATGGCCTCCTAGGCTTCTTTATGACCAACTTGAATCTCAAATTTATAAGTGCCCTGCTCAACTTTTTGTTTTTCTTCTTCAATTTCTCACTAGCCTTGTACAATTTTTCCATTTGTAGAGAGAGAGTTGTATTCATATCACTTTTAAGCTTAACCTGCTCCCTTAAAATTTCATTCTCATTCTTGATATGCCTATTGAGTACTTCTAACTCATATTTATCTCTTCTTAGCATATCAATTGCAGATTCTGGTGGGCTAGGAGTTATGTCTCTACTTTCTGAGGCTCTCTTCTCTAATGTCTCAACATAATTATAAATTTGTTGTTGTGTTGGGTCTATCTCCGGAGCTCCTTCATCAAGGTCCTCCTCATACTGGTACTCAGGTGATGTAGCAGTTGGTGTCTCTTCATCCTCAATGTTTATAATTCCCATTTGTCTAACCCCTGTTTTCTTCAATATACCTCTAAGCCTGTGGCTTCGTCTTGGTTGAGATGGTCCTTCACCTCTTTCCTTGGCATACCTTCTTATCATCTTCTCCTTTTTAATTTGTTTCTTAATTTCATTCAATTCCTCAGAAATTATCTCCTCACTGTCCTCGTGTATGGACTTACCAGTTTTAGTTTCAACAGCTTTGGAAATTTTCCCTCTCCTACTTCTTCTTGTAAGTTTGCCTTCAGATGGAGATTCCTTGGGTTCTTCAAAGTGATTCCTCACTAGAAACGCATCCCAATTGTCTCCCACCTTTCTCAAATGATGTTCAATCAGTATTTTAACTAGGCCGTGGTGGTACAAAGTGGTTTCCAGGAATTGAACCCTCTTTTGAACATTAGAGGCCATTCTCTTCAGACTATGAATTATGAAAAAGGGTAAATTGATTTCTTCATCTAAGAAATGCATCATTAGCCGAATATGATAAATATATAAGGTACCAAACCTTCCCTCACAAGTTATAAATTTTTTCAAAATGAGCAACATATTCCGCCATTTAATCTTCAGTGTTGAGCTAGGAATGTCCTTCTTAAAAATGGAAACATCCATACCTGGTGTTTTAAGCATTTGCCTCCATGCCTCATTATGAAATTCCCTATTTTTGAACCATCGTTCTCCTTGCCTGGGTAATTCCGCTGCTTCTGCAATGAAAGCTTCTGTAATAGTGAATTTAACATCTCCTACTTCGACTTCTACTCCATTGAAGGACCGTGCAAATGTTTTAGTTACCTCTTTATGAAAACCATTGAATTTTTCCAAAAATTGTAACCACCCAGCCTGCTGTAGAATTTCTCTAATTTGTGGGTAACCCTCCAAGTATTTGGTTCCGACTGGTTCGGACCTTACTATGAGACCCATGGCTTCTCTTCTCAACCTTCAATTTACTTCTCTTCTATCCACGGTGAAAATGGCTGTTAAAGAGTTTTTTTTTACCCCAAAGGTTCTTTCTCTGTTTGTGCAGTAGGAATCAGCTACGGAAGGATGATATGAAGAGGTTATAGAATGAGTGAAATGTAGTGAGGGTGATTTACGCGAATTAATTAGTTTGAGAGCCATCATGGGAGAAAAGACCGTGAAAATATTTCGTGAGAAATTCAAAATCATCACTGAATACTTCGGCCTAGTGGCGTAACTGATTAGGTCACTTCAGTACTTAACCGTTAAGTTTTAAATGATGATTTGATATGGCAGAGTGGAAGGGATTTTGTCCAAAGTTTTTATGATAGGTTTTAATAGGCATGATTAAAACGAATAATTAAAACAACTTTTTGAATCATACATGACTTAACTATACTATAACTTTCATGTTCTGTCATCATAATAATTTTACAACTTTACCTTTGCCTTTCCTTTAATTTTTGTGGTTTTGATATGCTTTGTCCTCCTTTGAAAATCATTGATTCTTCAATCTTCATAATTCCTTTGATTTTGCTTGTTGACGTAGGCGTGCAGGGTCAATTTGCTGCTGAACAAGTGTTGCTGGATAATTGCCTTCAGAATATTTGGCTGCAGAATGTCTAGCTGGCTGCAGAATGTACCTGTAGGAACTTTGAAACATGGAATGGAATGTTGTGTGAAATGGATCATGAAATATGGTGGAATGGCTCAGGAGTGAAGTGAAATGTAATGGAATGAAATGACTCACAATTGTGAAGTGGAATGAACCATAAAAAGTGGTCTGCAACTCATGATTTGTAATACTCAATCTGCAGAAAGAGATAAAATGGACCATGAAATGGAGTGAATAAAGTATGGATGAATGGAGTGAATGAAGTATGGATGAATGGAGTGAATGAAATATGAATGAATGGAGACATGATGGAGTGATACTTATTATTTTGTGATAGCTAATTGCAGAAAAAGAACAAATTTGAAAAGCTAAAGTGTCAGGAGGATTCTGATTTTCACTTTATCTTTTCTGTATAAACATGGTAATCAGTGATTAGTTTTCATGTTTACACTTTTTTTTTTTAATTTATTTATTTATTTTTTCATTTGAATTCAGAAAATTCAACTAAGTTGATGAAGAAGAAAAATTCTTCTTCATTAACTTCACATTACTGTTTTCCTGGAATCTGTTGACAAATTCTTCTCTTGAAAGTGGCTTATGATACAGCTTCAATATATGACCATTGACAAGAAAAGTGACCTTCTCTTCATCTATTGTCCTAATTTTTATTGCTCCATTGTCAAAAATTCTCATAATTTCATATGGCCCAAGCCAATGTGTTTGGAATTTACCTTGAAAATATTTGAACTTTGAATCAAATAAGAGAGCCCAGTCACCCTCTTTGAACTTATTTTCCTTGATGTACTTATCATGCCATCTAGTCCTTTGCTGTTGGAAAATACTTGTTTTCTTGACTCCGTCTTGTCTGATCTCATCCAATTCATTAATCTGCTCCAATCTATGCTTTTGTGCCTCTGTTAGATCAAGTCCTAGCTGAACTAACATTTTAAAAGTTTGAATCTGAAACTCTATGGGAAACAAAACTTGTTTTCCATAAACAATTTCATAGGGAGTATGACCTTTTGTGCTTCTCCATGTAGTTCTATAGGCCCACAAACCTTCAGGAAGCTTGTTTGCACAATCTCTTCTATGTAAATGAACAGTCTTTGTTAGGATCCCTTCAATGACTTTATTGGTAGATTCCACTTGACCATTTGCTTATGGATGATAGGGATTAGATTTTCTGTGTCTGATTTTGTACCTCTCCATCATTTGTTCCACTAACCTTGATGTGAATTGAGCTCCTTGATCTGTAAAAATTTCCCTTGGAACACCAAAATGAGTAAAAATATCCTCAAAAAGAAAATTGACTACATATGCTTCAATATTAGAAAGTAATGGCTTGGCCTCTGCCCATTTGGTAACATAATCAGTGCAAAATAATATATATTTCTTTTGTCTTGATGGAGGACTAATAGGTCCTACAAAATCTAAAGCCCATTTTTCAAAAGGTTCAATATGTACCTAAGGCTACAATGGCATCTCACCTGAAGGAGAAGGTTTCCCTACCCTCTGGCAACTGTCACACCTTTTGACATACTCTTTAGCATCTTTAAAAAGGAATGGCCAATAGTATCCTAAATGAAGGACCTTATAATTTGTCCTCTTATCAGCAAAGTGTCCACCACAAGGTTCATCATGACATGCCCTAAGGATCTCAGGCATCTCATCTTCTTGAACACTTCTTCTAATGATAAAATCTAGACCTGTTTTGTATAACTCATTAGCAACGCATGAATATTTTGCACTGTCATAAATGATCTTTCTTTTGTCTCTTGCATTCATTATTGAAGGAAATTTCCCTGAAACTAAATAATTAGCAATGTCAGCAAACTAAGGAGTCTGAGTAGAAATTGCAAAAATATATTCATCAGGGAATTGATCTTCAACTGGAGTGTTATCTTTGATGTTTTGGAGTCTAGATAGGAAATCAACTACTGTGTTTTGTTTTCCAGGCCTATCTAGAATGGTAATGTTGAATTCTTGTAAAAGAAATAACCATCTTATGACTCTGCCATTAGTAATTGATTTGTTCATTAAGTATCTAATTGCAGAATGATCAGTGTGAACAAAAGTTTCATAGCCTGTTATATAGTGTTTGAATTTGTTTATGGCATGAACAACAGCTAAAAAGTCTTTTTCAGTTATAGTATAGTTTAACTCTGCAGGAGTCAAATTTTTACTAGTATAATAGATGGCATAAGGAATCAGGTCTTTTTGTCCCAATACTGCTCCTAGAGCTGTATCTGAGGCATCTGTTGAAATATGAAAAGGTAACTTCTAGTTAGGTCCCCTTAAAATAGGTGCTTCAGAAATTTTTGTTTTCAGGGTCTCAAAGGCTAATTGGCAATCAGGATTCCACTTGAATTCACAGTCCTTGGTAAGTAATTTGAAAAGTGGAGATGTTATCTTGGTGAAGTTTTCTATAAACCTTCGATAATATCCTGTAAATCCGAGAAAACTCCTAACATATTTTTGACAACTTGGAATAGATAAGTTAGAGATGACTTCAACTTTTGACTCATCAACTCTAATCCCATCCCCTGAAATGTGATGTCCCAAAACAATTCCTTCAGTAAAAATCATAAAACACTTCTCATGACTTAGTGAAAGATTTGCTTCTTTACATCTCTTTAAAAAAAATTCCAAGTTTACTAAAGCTTCTTCAAATGTGTTTCCATAAACTGTGAAATCATCCATATATACCTCTACACAATCATGTATTAGATCTGAAAAAATTCCTAGTACCGCCCTTTGAAATGTTGCAGGTGCATTGCATAATCCAAATGGAAATACTTGGTAAGCATAGGTACCCCAAGGATAGGTAAATGTGGTTTTGTCTTGATCTTCAAGTGCTACTTGGATTTGGTTATAACCACTAAACCCATCTAAAAATGAGAAGTACTTTTTTCCAGCTAATGTATCTAACACCTAATCTATGAAAGGTAGGGGAAAATGATCTTTAAGAGTAGCTTTGTTTATTTCTCGGTATTCAGTACATACCCTCCATTTACCATTTTTCTTTGGCACAATTACCAAAGGAGAAACCCACTGACTATCTGAAATGGGACAGATAAAGTTGACATTTAACAATTTCTGCAATTCTTCCTTAACAATCTCCCTAAGATTTGGATTCATCCGTCTCTGAGGTTGTCTAATTGGTTTACAATTTTCCTCTATGTAGATGTGATGAGTGCAAGTCTTAGGGCTTATCCCTTTCATATCAGTGTACTCCCATGCATATGCAGAAGAATGTCTCTGTAAGATCTTGACTAGCTCTTCTTGTTGAGATTTCTCTAGGTTCTTGTTTATGTTTAAAGTTTTGCCTAGAAATATCTCAATTGTAGAGCTGCAAAATTTATCCATGGAGTAAAGAGACATCTGTCTTGATGATAAAAACTCAATGTTGGATTCTTCTTGAAATTGTTCATGTTTGTATTCCGAAGAGGATTCAAAGTTCTCTAAGGTATTCAGAATCTGGCTATCTTCACTAATTTATGAAATTGTGAAGAGAGGTTGTAAGTCTTCTTCATCCTCTATCCATTGAGTATCATCTAATTCTGTAATTGTTTTTGTTGGAGGATACAAGGTAAATTTCTTGGTTGAACTACCATCAGAGATGTACATATCACCGGATCTACAGCTAATGAAAGCATCAGCTGTAGCTAACCAAGGTCTTCCTAATATAATAGGATGCCCTCCTAGATTATTCTTATGAGTTAGGATCATAAAATCCACAGGATACTCACAGGAATCTGGGGACACTGGAATGTCTTCTATTACCCCATCAGGTTTGATCACAGATCTGTTTGCTAATTGTAATAATGTGGGTGTAAAAATAAGATTAGGAAGCTTTAGTTTATCCATGATTTGTCTACTCATGATATTGATTGCTGCTCCTAAATCAATAAGTGTGTTTTGGATCTCAGTTCCATTAATGTGTATTTTAACAACTGGATTTCCTGGGTCTAGATACTTTGGAATAGCAATCTTACCCATCATGATATCTGCTATTTTTCCTGCCAGTTGAATTTTCTTTATCTCTCTTATTCTTTTCCTTGTTTTCTTCATGCTCAAATCCTTTATTGTCTTTGATAAGATTGGAATTTCCTTGATGGCTTGTAATAATGGGATCTTAATACAAACATTTCTCAGCTCATCTAGGAAATCATAATTAGGCACCATAATTTGTTTTTCTACACCCCTATCAATTTGTAATCTTTCTGGAAAGGGAGGTGTAGAAGTGGATGTTGATGGCTGTTCTAATATAGGAGTTGAAATTATTGGTTCTTTTTGTTTTGATTTTTCAATATTTGGGTCTTGAAAAGATGTGTCTTCTTCAAGAATTTTATTTACCCGTAGAGAATCTTCCTCAGAGTTGTTTTTCTCTTGTATGATAACAAAGGGTTTCCTCTTTTCAAGTATTCTTCCATACCTAAGTTGAACATCACTAAGGTCTAAAGGAGTGATCAAATAATTTGGAAACTGTTGGCCTCCTATCATGTATGTGTTCTGAGGATTTTTATTGTTGGGGTTTGGTATGGGTTGGGCGGGAAACTGATTTGTTTTCTGAGGAAATGGTAATGGAAGTGGTGAATTTTGATTTTGTGGATTTTGATGATTCTGTTGAAAATTTTGTTGAGGAGGGAAATGTGGATATGGTGGATACTGATAGTACTAAGAGTATCTTCCATAGGGATTTTGTGCTCCTTGTGCCCAAGTTTGAGATTTATTTTGAAGTTGGGGCCAAGGTTGCTGCCAAGAATTCCAATTTGGTGGGGGTTGATTATATATTTGATCATGGAATCCTTGTGTTTGAGGTCCTTGCCAAGGCCCCCTAGAGAGAAAATTGAGAGATTCTGTAGAATTTGTATGAGTTTCTTCTTGAAAGATAGTTTTAAGACCAAGAAGTGAAGGACAGCTCTTGGTCTCATGTTTTTCTGAACAAATTACATAGGTCTCTACTACTTTTGCATCCAAAGGGCACTCTCTCAAGGCATGCTTCTTTCTACATTTGGAACAAAAAATTGCTAAGGCATCAGATTCAGCTTTTTTCTTGTTCTGTAACTTAAGGGTGTATATTTGTTCACTAAGACTCCCTAAAATATCATATTTGAATTCATCAGACTCCCTAAAATATCAGATTTGAATTCATCAAGCATATGTCCTATTTCTGCCCTACTTACTGTCCCAGAAGCAGACTTACTTTCCCTTGAAAGAGCAGGGTCTCTTGGTCTTTTTACAATTTTAGATTTCCCTCTTGAAAGGTTGATACATAATTCAACTATTTCAGGTAATGTGAGCTGAGATATATCCCCTTTTCCCATCATGTTAAGGATATCTAACCATTCATCCCTAATTGTCTTCAACAAGAGAGCTTTCAAAGTGTCTTGGTCTAAGTTTTCCATTTTTTCTCTTTTGATATTATAGTTAAACCTCTCCAACATATCTTCCAAATTTTCATCCTCTTTTTGTAACATTTTAAACACTTCCTCCTTATGATTGACTGGCATATAGTAATCCAAATACCTCTCTAAAAATACCTGTTTCATGTCTTCCCATGTCCTAATAGAACTGTTGATAAAACTCATAAACCATTTTAATGTTGCTCCTTTCAATGTTGAAGGAAATAGTTTAAGTTTTTGGGCATCTTGTAAGTAAACATAGGTTCTACATAGGACTTCAAATTCAAATAGGAAGGTTTCAGGATCTTCAGTTTTGAGTCCATAAAATTTTGGAAGGACAGAGGGTGAAATTTTTTTCATAGTTGCATTGGTTTCTTCATCTACTATAGGAAACCCAAAAGAGCTTCCAATTTCTCTTCTACCTCTTCCTCTGCCTCCTTCTTCACCTCTACCTCCTTCTCCTTCTGCACCTCTACCTCTACCCCCTCCAAATAGTGTGTGTTCTCCATTAAAAACTCCTCCTCCCCCTTCTTCTGCCATAGTTTATTCTTCTGTGGAAGTTGAAAAATTTATGTCCCTTGCAGGGGTTCCTGAATATTCTTCTAAGACAGGTTCAGTGGGTAAAATAGAAGGTCTTTCTAATGGAACATCTGATCTTAAGTCCTCTGGAAGTCTAGGATCAGTAAAGGATGGAATGTGGGTTTGAGTTGGAGGTGTGCTGGATCTTGGTCTTGGTGAAACAAATGGTGTTCTAGGAATCAGGCTTCTGCTTCTTATGAATCTACCCCTTGAATCTCTTTCTCTACGCATATGATTGTTTTTGGGAGGTAAGAAACAAGGCTACCTAGTTACACTTCCCCGACAACGACGCCAAAATGTCTGCTCAACTTAGTGTTCCTAAATTGATGTCATAAATTGTCAACCAGGGCTAGTAAACTGTTGAAGTGAAGTGCACTATATGTGCCTAAGTATCTATTTCTCACTACGCTGTGTTTAGTGTTTTTCCAATGTTTTTGATTTTGTGTTTTTATTTTAAGATGAAAATAACTAAGTGTTGGTAAAGAGAAGTTGTTGGTCACACTAAAACAGAGTAAAACCTATTCTAAACTATGTATGGCACTTGAGAACAGAAAATTCAATACTTTAACAAGAAAAATAACTCATAGCATGAACTCAATAACTCATAACATGAACTCAGTCTAATTCATTCATTAGAAATATGTTGGAATTATTTGAGAAAAGGATAAGTTTAATGTAATGAGGTTCTTCTAAGTAAACAAAAATCTACAATATGACAGAGAAAATCTCGTCCATGGCTAGAAATTTGTTGGAACACATTTAGAAAAATATAGTTTGCAACCTAGTGAAGAATTCTACTCTAAATTAACCTATGACACCGAAATTAATCCATTCCACAACTCAAAATATCACTGTTAAACCTCATTCAAGAATTAGAAATATTTTGGAATAGCTTTGGAAAAGAGGCAGTTTGTGAAATTATGAGAAGTTTCAGAACAATCAAGACGTCAAAATGACATTACCAATTCTTGTTCCTATGATGATGATGTATTAGTAGAAATTAAGAACAGGTGTGGTTTGTAAATAATGAAGGCCATCAAGTCTAACTTAACAACTAGAATACAACTGACTAATAAAACTAAAAATAAAATGGATAAAACTGAACTAGAATGCAATCATTCAAACTTGAAATACAGTGAACATAATTGAACTAGAGTGCCATTAACCTTCGGAGTTTTACAACTAAACTAAAATGAAACTAATCATTGAAATACTACAGCTCTGTCTCATTCAGTGTTAGTGGTATTTTGGAACAATTCATAGAACAATACTGGCTATAACATGTGATGTAAATGAGCATAAAAACATAAAGTTAAAAAAAACGCAACTAAGCTCTAAAACACCACAGCTAAGTCTCATTTAGTGTTAGTGATATTTTGGAATAATTCATAAGAACAAGACTAGCTGTAACAATTGACGTAATTGAGCACAAAAACGTAAAGTTCAGAAAAATGCAACTAATTCCTAAAATACTACAGTTATCTCTCATTCAATTTTAGTGATATTTTGGAAAAATTCGTAAGAATAAGACTGGCTATAGCATCCAATGCAAGTGAGTATAAAACAAAAAGTTCAGAAAATTGCTTAAGCTAGGAATGCAACAAGGCTAAAGTTACTTATCTAAACAATGTGCACAGAGCTTCTCGGGTAGTAGGGGCCCTCTACCACCGGATTAGCATACAAATATCCTCGAGATTGCCTCAGATCTTGCAATAAAGCGATACTTCTTTCATTAAAGGAAAATTATTTTAAAAACAGAGTATTACGGTCTTTTGAGATCGAACAACAAAACATCAATCTAGCTAGCTGTCTCTCGGTCTTCCAAGTCATTCTTATAAAAGAAACACATAACTACCCTTGAGAAGAAACAGGAAAAAGTGTCTTTTTCAATCAAAATAAAATTAGAACTCTTATGGAAGCCTCGTACTTTGTTGGAGACATCTGTAGAGTCCCTGTCCTAGTAGGAATCTACTTCTTGGCTTTGATCTCTTCCACGTGCATAACCACCTGTAGATTCTTGCTCAGACTTTGTAGAGAGCCATAAATGATGTGGGAGTGTTGTGGAATTCAACCATATGCATTTTTCCTTGAAGTGACACCTATAACCTGTGAGAACATGAAGATAGCTGCGGAATAAGCGACTGGCTACAGAATGGCTGCATTCTGTAGCTGAGTCTAGTAAAAAATTACTACAACAAAAAAACCATGAAAATATAGCAAGTCAGTCATTTTATACATTCCTAAAGTGACTTTAATCAATCCTATTGACCATTTAAGCCTATAATTGATAAGGGAAAAAGGAAATGAAGTGAAATTTGGTGAAGGGAAAGGACATCTTTGGGGCTCAACAGTTCCTAAGCAGTCTACCTGCTCATATGAGAGAGCGGATAGAATTTTTTAACCCGCAGACCATGGATGAGGCTATCTGTAAGGCAAGAATGTGTTATCAAAAAAATAAAACTAGGGGGAAGGAGGAAAAAGCTAGTAGCGAAGGAAAAACCAGAAAAATACTTCTACGTTAAAAAGTAGTAAAAGCAGTAACTTTAAAGGTTCAGTACGGAATTCCATTAGCAAGAAGTTTGGTAAAAATCATTAAAGAATTAAGTGGCCAGCAGAGGAGAAGCCCACGGAAGCATCCAGCAAGCCAGAATGGGGGAAAATTTCAAAACCTCCCCTACAGTGCTGGGGCTATGGAGAGGCTCATTACTATAAAAATTGTCCCCAACGAAATAAAAGTGATATGGTAGCAAATATACAAGAGGCATCTATAGTGGGAGATGTGGCGCAAAATGTACCTTGCATAAATGCAGCTTTGGAGGATCGACGGGCTGATTTCCATCCCACGATGATTGAACTGGAAGGTACTATACTAACCAAAAATGTTTCAATTTTAATAGATCCTGGAGCAAGCTTAAGTCCTAAAGTAGTGGAGTCATGCAACTTAAAAGAGAAGAAATTCAAAAACTCCTGGTTAGTTCAATTAGCTACTGGGGCAAAGCATAAAGTAACTGCGAAAATTCCTAACTGTGTCTTGGAAGTAGCAGAGCAGCAATTACAAGTAGACTTAAATGTCTTACCCTTGGGGTCATATGACGTATTGTTGGGCATGGATTGGATGGAAGGACGTTGGGCCCTAGTGGAATACAAGGAAAAGGTTGTTCATATCAGAATGAAAGATGGTACGCGTAAGAAAATTCAAGGAATTAAAAAACCAGTACAACTACGTCCCATAACAGCATCTCAATTGGGAAAGTGTATCCGGAAAGGATGTCAGATGTATGCCATCCAAGTAGGATATGTAGATTCCAAGGAAAAATCTCCAATAATGGAGGATATTCCTATGGTACAGGAATTCTTGGATGTGTTCCTAGAAAACATTCCTGGATTGCCACCCAAAAGAGATATTGACACTACTACATTTGGCGCAAATTCTGACACTTGGTTCCGACGCTTTTGACCAAATGTCGGAAATTTCCCCAAATTTTTTCCATCCCACCCGAAACCGTTGCTATACCGACGTTTATAGAAAAGTGTCGCAATACCGACACTTAGAAAAGTGTCTCAATTGCGACGTTTGGAGGAAGACGTCGCAATTGCAACGCTATGGTCCAAAGCGTCGCTATTGAGACAACTCCAATCGTCGCAAGTGCGACACAATGTCTAGGTGTCGCCATTGCGACATTTGGAGGCACCCGTCGCAATAGCGATGATTTTTCCGCCGTCGGTATAACGACACTTATATGCACGCTACATAAAAATACGAAACTTATATGCACGCTACATAAAAATTCGAAACTTATATGCGCGCTACATAAAAATGATTTTATTGTTTCGTATCCATCGCAATAGCTACATTAACGTCTGATATAACGCACGCATTCACCCTCCACTCTTGCAGAACAAAATTCGCCCTCAGCTCTTGCAGAACAACATTTTCCCTCAGCATTCGCCCTCAGCTCTTGCAGAACAACATTTTCCCTCAACATTCGCCCTCAGCGTTCGCCCTCAGCTCTTGCAGAACAACATTCGCCCTCAGCTCTTGCAAAATGGTAAGTTCTTACTGCAAGCCCTTCCTCCTATAGTAGGGTTGACTCTATTTGGGTTATTTTGGTCAATTCCATTGGATTGTGTTAGGCTGTAGGGTTCTCTCTAGATGTCAAGAATCAAGATTCAATACCCTCTATTATCTTCATCACCCAATACAAGATTTAAATTTTTCCCAAAGAAACGCTTATTAATTTGGCAGCCATTATTTCTCCCTATTTTAAAAACCCTACATTTAAATGAAAACAAGCATTGCATTTCAACTACAAAAATCTATTAGTGTTCAAATGTACATGTGTGCTACATTAACGTCTGATATCACGCGTGCATTCACCCTCCGCTCTTGCAGAACAACATTCGCCCTCAGCATTCACCCTGAGCTCTTGCAGAACAACATTCACCCTCAGCATTCGCCCTCAGCTCTTGCAGAACAACGTTCACCTTGCATTCACCCTTAGCTCTTGTAGTACAGCATTCACCCTGCATTCGCCCTCAGCTCTTGCATCGTAATTTTCTCGCATTACTGCCTCGTCCCGCCTCAGTAGTAACAAAGATTCGCCCTGCCACTTCTTGCAAAATGGTAAGTTCTTACTACATGCCCTTCCTCCTATAGTAGGGTTGACTCTATTTGGGTTTTTTTGGTCAATTCCATTGGATTGTGTTAGGCTGTAGGGTTCTCTCTATATGTCAAGAATCAAGATTCAATACCCTCTATTATCTTCATCACCCAATACAAGATTTAAATTTTTCCCAAAGAAACGCTTATTAATTTGGCAGCCATTAT
>JAXQQM020081846.1:0-193580 GCA_034641835.2 Pinus albicaulis | reverse complement strand
TAATTCATCATTGTTATCTCCCATCTTTAACTTTTTCCTAAGTAAAATCCTATTTTACTTAGGAAACTGATGCAAAATTCCATAAAAATTCCTCAAAATAACTTGTTATTCTAAGTTTAAGTGTTGAAGATAAAATGTTGCAATTTACTTCACAAGTTATCACTTTCTTAGATGTACAAAAATGTTTTGATTTTCCTTGTCCTTTGCCATATTAACATTTAACTCTATTATATTAAATCCCTAGTGAAATACCCTTTCCTAAGTATATAATTCCCTTTTTATAAATATCCCAAAAACCCATTTATTATAATGTTTACCAAAGTATTATATCCCCGCACATTGAAAATAAAAACCCCGCTTTATAAGCCCTTTGGTTAAATATATCTTTATAATATAAATCCGCCCCTATGGTAAGTTAATTGCATATGATTAGTTTACCATATAATAAAATTATGTATCCAAAAAACGTTAAACATATGGTGTATATGTTTAATACCAAAGAAAAATAAATCCGAAGTTTTATGCCCATGTGGCTTGTCCACTTGGCATTTCCCTGATGATTAAAACCCCACCGCGACCCCCCATTTCCTTCATTCTTTCCGCCAGTTAAATATCCCCCGGAGCGATTAAATAACATTTAAAAAGTGTTTAAAAATCCGACGGGCCCACATGAAACCCCCCGCCTATCTCCCCATCGCCCCAGCCGTTGGATCAGCCTCCCACAGATCAACGGCCAGCGTTGATCCCGCTGCCCATCCCGTGTAAGTTTTTTAACCAGCGGGGGATGGGTGGTTTTGAATAGTCAAACCATCCACGTGGCAAGAAACCTGTGGAATCGCTGCCCCTCCGATAAAAACCATCCTCGACCAAAAGCGGTGCGGGGACTTCCCGCTTACCGCTTACCACCCGACCTTGCACACGTCACTCCCGTACATCAATGACGTCATCCCTCGAAAAAATAAAAAACTCTTTTTAAAGCCATTTTTCGTGTTTTTCCTGTTCTTTTCGTTATTCTGAAAACGACAGAGCTCCCGCTGCGATTTTCAAATTTTCACTGTAATTGATCATTTCGCCCCAAAATTCTGCTGCGCCCGTGTTGAAGAACAGTCCCGCCATTACCTGTTACCTGTTAAAGAACCAACTTCCGTCTAAAAGCAGGTATTTATCCTTTTCCGCCCCGACTGCAAGTAAAACTCAGTTTTCTGTGTTTTTCGCTGAAATAGTGATTAAAAATCATCACTGAGTCTTCCCCCAGAGGTTTTAAAACTGTATAATTGTTCCCTGAACCAACAAATTGTGTCAATTTCCTTCTTTTTAGAAATTCCGCCCGGCCTGTGAGGAAAACCAAAAACCTCCATTTTGAATCCACAAGAACCAAAATGGAGGCCCCGGCAGCTCTGAATGTAACCCCATTGAATGCCCCCCACAGAGAATTAGAATATTTGCCCTTAGTGGATAAGGAATTTCAAATTAAAGACTTAGTATTTGATGAAAGCCCCCTTCGGAGTTATTGTCGCTGAAGAGATGATTATTCGAAGGGATTGGATGTCATTGGGTTGTGGGAATCCAATTTCCCGAGATATCTCATCCCCTCAGTCCTTATTTTCCCAGAAATTATCCACTGCTATCATGCCAATTATGATCCAAATCAGAAAGCAGTTTTATCCCCAAGTCAAAGCGTATCAAAATCAAAGAGTATCAGTGGATAAAGTGTATCAGGCAAAAGTCAGAGTGAAAGGTCAAAACAAAGTTACAGAGCAGTCAAAGGTAAACAATAAAAATGAAGTTACAGAGCAGTCAAAGGTAAACAGTAAAAATGAAGTTACAGAGCAGTCAAAGGTAAACAGTAAAAATGAAGTTACAGAGGCAGTAAAATGGTAAAAATAAATGAAATTAATTTCACCAAAATTGAAGTTTGTCTAAAGTGAAAGTAAAACAGTCAAAAGAGCAAGAAAGTAAAAAGATGAAAAAACATAACAAGAAGGAACATTTTTGCAGAAATTGCATGTTTTAGTCATTATTTTGCAGAAAATATTGTGACCAATACAAGATGAATTTTGCAAAACTGAAGGAGGTTTATGTTCTTAAGAGTACCATCTACAAAAACCTCTCTCACTTTCCTAACAGCTATTATGGTTTTGGAAATATTAAACAATGTTGAAAAGCACTTTTTGCAGAAAATTACAGTCAAGTCATCCTTTTGCAAAGAATATTGTGGCCAATTAGAAATACATTTCACAAAACTGAAGGAGGTTTTTGTTCCTAAGAGACCCATCTACAAAAACCTATCTCAGTTTTTGCACAGTGGTTTTATAATGAGAGATACATGCGCATCTTTACAGGCCATTTTTCAGACTCTGTAAAACTCTGTTTTACACATATTTTTTACAGAGACTATTATGCATAGCTGGAGAGGAATTTTGGGAAACTGAAAGAGGTTTATCTCACCAACATATTTATCTACAATAACCTCTTTCACTTTTTACATATATATTACGGATTGATAAATATAAATATATAATTGGACCACAAGTTTGCAGAATTGTTGGAGCAGATTGCACAAAGAAAGGAAACAGTTAGTGACTTGGATGCCTCATCATCAACTAAGAGTTGGATCAAATTCAAATTATCCTCTTTTTAATCACCTATCCATAAAAAATAGTGCCAAATAGATGCATTAGTTTGAGTGTCCTTTAATTAAGTTCTATTTATGTAAATAGTTGGAGAGATTTGTGAACCAATTTTGACATTTGTTTCAAGATATTTTAGTTTAGAATTTGTATAAATACTCCACTCTTGGAAGCATTTGGGGTGGATTCTATTACTCTGCTGTAACACTGAGATTTTCGGAATAAAAGCTTTTGGAGAAATTTACTTGTGGCTTACTGGATGACGATTTGAAGCACTGGACTTGTTGCAGGATTCATGTGTTGGACTACAGTTCAATAAGTGTTTCTACCCTTTGTCTGAAATTTTATATTAGTTTATAATACCATCATATCCATTTCTGAATAATTTACATAAAGGATTGAAACAGAATTTGCTTAATTGTACTTTGTTTTCAAATGTGATTGTTCTTAATGTTTTCTTCTAAATTAGCTATAAGCATGAATTCTTAAATGCTCCTGCTTTGCTAATTTAAACATTTTTGATTACTATAATAAAGAATCCTTCATTGCTCTTTGTTTGTAGTCATTTCACTTCTTTCTTTTGAACATGGTGAAAGATTCTTAGCTGCCTTTCATCCCTTCAAGATCATCCCATCCACTTTAAATTTTTAAGGATTGTTCTCTGTCTAGCTATCTTGCCCTGTAATACCATCTTGTGCTTAGAATAGAAATCCAGTAAAGCCATCCTTTGACTCCATAGCCAAATGGACTGAAAGCTCTCAACCTTGCCCTTAGTTTGTGGATTCCACCATTTTCCCAAAACAAACTTTGAATCTATAACTAGCCTAAAACCTTCCAAGAACAAAGATAAATCATAAAGAGAGAGCCCTCTCTGGATGCAGATTGGCTAGATTCTGCATCTAAAAGGTTGGTTTGTGGTTACCTCGGGTATAATTTCCTCTTACACAACTTCTAGGAAAACTTGAGTGATAACAGATATGATGTTATGTGTTGAGTGGTTAATTTAGTTAGGCACATACACCACTAAATTTAAATAACAATTCATAGAGGTTAACTAGCAAGCTAAAAATATAAATTATATGGAATTGAGGTTTCGTTATCAAGAAATATGATATACAACTAATGAAAAAATTAAAGAATCAAAAATAAATATACAACAATGGGAGAAATATGTTACCAAGAAACATTAATGTTTTTCATTAAACAACTAGTCAAAAGACTTCAAAATATGATACAAATAATATAAAGGAACCTTGTTGATTCTCAAACGAAGAACAAATCCAAACCCCTAAAATTGGACAAAAGCAACTGTGTCACCACCACAAAAACATGTTTATCTATAAATTATACCTTGAGGATGAAGTATAGGTTTAACCAGGTGGAAATATAATAAGCATAGATATAAATATACAATAATTAATAATATTAATTAGGATAATAAAAGGTCAAAGGGAACACACTCATTCCCCTCATGACCAATGAATACATATAATTATATCGTTATGAGGCTCACTGTAACATCTTTTATCTCTCCAAAATTTCCCTAGGGTTGTTATGTTGTTTAAAAGAAATATCAGAGGTAACTATCAGCCACTTTTAAAGATTAGGATCTAGCCTTCCTAATGCTTAGAGAGGGCTCTCTCTTAATGATTTAACTTTATTGTTTTAATCGATTTTAGGCTAGTTATGAATGCTTCATTTGGTTTGATTTTGATTTATTGGTGGAATTACAGATTTAGATGGATAGGTTCCTTTCTATTTTCCATTGGGATATGGAGTCAATATATCAAGAAAATAGAACACATTTAAGTTCTAAAGGAAGTGTTACAGGGCAAGGTAGCTGAGAAAAATCAGATCTTAAAGGTTGAATGGTGAAGTGGTTTTCAATCGGGATCAAGGAGAAATTAAGGATTCCTTAAACCAGATAATGAAGGAAGGTGAAGGAAGTCAATCGGGATCAGAGAGCATTCAAGGATTCTATGAACCAGATATCAAAATAAAACATGAAAATGAATAATAGTTCAAAAAATAGTGTATTTAAACAAGTTCTGTAATAATATTCATGTTATAACATTAAAATTTAGAAAACATGCAAGTTTATGGAATAATTAAATAAAAGAACAAGAACAATTGAAATATACTTCACTGAAGTAGCTCAACACATGAAACCTGTAAAGAAATGCTTTGATTACTTGTCCTGTTTGTAAACTTGGAAAAAGGTACAATAAACCCTCAGGTAGTAGATCAATTCAACTATATAAATATTCAGGAATCCACCCTCAATACTTCAAATTCATGAAGTATTTATACAACTTATTACAAAATATCCTATCAACTAGTTTAGGATTTATTCAAGGAAAACAAAATATCGTCATGCAAGAAGATAGAGACGCCCATTTAACTAAATGAAAGTTGTCCCTGTTTATTTGATTTGTTGTTTGTCTCTCTTATGTTGTCTTATCTCTCATGCTAGATGTATCTTTTACGCTGGCTGTTTTTCATCTATCTTCAGCTTTAACCTGTGAATTCTCTTTAAGCTGTCTTTATCTATCTTTATATTTTTGCTCTTTAACTCTATGAATTTTCTTTTACCTGACTACTCTGTTTGCTATTTTACCTTATCTCTCCTTTACCTATTTTTACATTTACCTGTCACAGTAAATCACACCATTTTTCTCAGGCTTCTTCATCTAGAAGTTTGATTTTTACCATCCTCCTGTAAATCTCATCTACCTCAATATACTTGGAAAATGTAGGCTTGTTCACAAAAAGGTGATTTACCTCATGTTGTAGGTAAAAGAAGTTCTCTAAACTCTAAAAGAGCACTTTTCCTGTGGGAACTCCTTTCATTGATGAAATGTTGGAAGTTTCTTTAGCTACTTCCTTGATCTTTTTTTCATAGTCTTCATGCCTTATTAGTTTATCATTAATCATCAAAGGATTAGGCAGACCTTTCTGCCTCAAAACATCACATTTTTTCATGAATATGTTCACTGCCAGTTCCATTGTTTTCCATTTGTCTGCAAGTTGTATCATCCTATTTCTCTTGGAAATCACCTTATTCACCTCTAAGATATTCTTTGTTCTGTATGTTATCCCAAGTTCTTCTAATTATTTCGTTTTTTAGAATTGAGGAACTTTATTATCTCAGTGGCTTCCTCTGGTTTATTTCCAAGTTCTTCCTTAACCTTTTGGATTGCATCACTAGCCTCCTTTATTAATTCCTTCTATTCAAATATAACATGTATAGGGTGCCAAATATCATTAACAAAGTTAATGATATTGTACCGCAACTATTGTTTTTCTTGGGCTAGAGGCTCTTTCAATGATAATTCCTTTTCTAACTTATGGATTCCTTCAGTTAATCTGTTGGATTTCTTTGTTTCAGCTTTATACATTACTTGAGCGAATTTCTTTTCATCTTATAGATTTTTCACTTGTTCTTTGAGCCTATTGATCTTAGTAGTTTGTATTGGCATATCCTGCATTGCTTTAATCGATTTACTTGCCTCATCATTGGGATGGGTTGTTGGAATTGTTGATGTTGTTGCTGATGTAGTAGCTTGTGTAGTTGCTGGAACTTCTATAGATAATGGAACTGAAGTAGCTACTGGAGCTGATGTGGAGGCTATAGGGATGGAAGTAATAGGAACTGATTCCATACTGGCTTTCTTTTCCAGCACTAGTTTGTCCATTTCAGTTTCCATCTCTTTCGGTTGAGCTGTCAACTGAATGATGAGATTCATCATTTCATCCTTCTAACTTTCATTTTCCAAAACTTCATTAGTTTGTGGATGCTCTATTGTTGGTAACTTAAGTTTTTTCTTCAATGCATCTATGTATGCATTCTTCTTTTTGATAAGCTCTTCTGCTGCTTTGATATTCTTTGGATCATAACCAACTTCTATAACCAAATCTTCAAGTGATTTAATCCTGTTATCCTTCGCTTGTGAAGAATATTTATCTAGCTTTAACTATGTTCTTATATTTTCTAGATAATTTTGTAACTTCTGTACACTTAAAGCCTTCTGTGTCATGGTGGAATAGATCATTTCTCTAGCTTGTTTATGAAACTCAATATGATCTATTGGATGTACATATTTAGCAAGAACTTCAAAGGTTGTTTTCTTGTAATCTGCTGATGATTTTGGAGCCTGCATTGTTGGTTGTAGAAATGGCATTTGCATCTTTCTAGTTTTGTAATAAAAAGTTGAAAGTAATCTATTTTGGTCACTAGGAGTTTGTTTCCAATACTGGGAATAAGTTACAGATTTCAATGCTTCATTCTTGATTTTGACTTCTTTGTATTTTTATATTATGTATTTCTCTTTATCCACTGGTTAGCTTGATGATGAAACCTTCGCACTATGTTATTTCTAAATGATTTGTGAACTGGAGGTTGATGGTGGGTGTGTTTCTTCTGAAACTGTTGTAGGTGAATTATCTTTGACAATTATATCTGTATTAATGACTTCAACTGTTTCAACTATCTCTTCCTGTTCTATCATTGTATTTAGTTTTTCCTTTTTCCTGTACATTAGCTTGAATTTGGTATCAGAAGTAGTCTCTGTAGAATAAGAGCCTTCCTCTCTTTCCCTCTTTGAATTCATGTCTTCTGGGTCTGGAGTAAGCAGGATGGAACTAGTATCAACCTACTTCTTCATCTCTTCTAAAGTATTTTCCAACCACTCTGACTGGTTGGAATACCTTTCAACTTCAGGCTTTGACTCATGAACAAGAGGGGTCAATTTGAATTAGACTCTTAACTTACTTTTGACTCCTAATGGGTCATATTTCCATTTGAAACTATTACTGAACTTAAAATCTTCTAAATATTTTTCTTCTTGTTGGTCATCATTCCTATTATTGCAAATAAAACGCCCTAACTAGCTCTTAATATTTAATTGAGTTTTCTTCTTATCTGAAAGGAAATTGACCTCATCTGAGTTCAGGATTTTTCTGATGTATTCCAAAGCAAATAACCTCATTGGGAGGTGTTTGGGAAGATTTTATGGAGTAAGCTAGTTTCCATACACCCTAATTTCTGTATGATTCTGGTATAAATACTAGTATCCTATTTTACTTTAATCCGACAATTGTAACACCTTATTTATCTCTTCACTAATTCTAGGCTGAATGGTACTGCTTAGCATATTAACAATTGGATAAACAAATGAATCAATGAAGTCTTAGAGCTGAATTATGTGGAATCCTTTATGATCAAGGATGTCCAAAAGACAACAGATTGGGGGTTACCCTCTGTGTCCATTTTTTGGAGGCTAATTGCAAACCTTTTTTATTGGAAATATAGGAACAAATGGAACAAAACTAAAGAGTATTTAAATAATCCTTCTTCTGGTAATTTGACTAGTTGATCATGGATTGCATCTGATAAGTATTGGGAAAAGTTGAAGGTTGAAGCTGGAGGTTGACTTGGGAAAAATATGGATAGGAAACCAAGGATAGATGCATCTACATGTTCATCAGTAAAATATCCTAAAATGCATGACAACATGGTGACAATCTGTCTAGTTCTCTCTGAATATATGGAAGTTGAATATGAAGGATTACTTTTTGGGGTTTCTACTGACAGAGGAAGGAAAGTCTGGAATATTTAGAACCTTTTGGGAATGTCCAGCTTCAAGTAGAGTTCAGTAAGGGTTTCAATGGATAATGGTACTTCATCAAGTTTTGGTTGAAGCTGCAACATCTGATTGATGGATTGAACATCGATTGTGAAAAGGATCTCTTGGCTTGGGGTAAATATAGCTCTTTCATTGGGAAAATAGTTGATCTAGAAAATTCTGATGAGTTCTGGGAATTGAAAGGTATGTGGGAATATGTATTTGGGTAGGTTTGAGTCCCAGAGGTGGTTATCATCAACCTGATCAATGAATTTTTCATGACTCCAACAGTGGAGACCCAAAAGGTTGAAATGGGTGATAGTATCACTGATTTTGAAGTCCTTATCAGCTAGAGGGGTGTGGTCAACATCTACCACAGGTGGTTACAGAGGATTTACATTTATAATGCTCTGGGAAGCCATTAATTTGTTTAATTTATCAATTATTACTTTTATGTTCTTAAGTAATGGTCTCAGGTGCTTAGGATTACCTGTAAAATGGCGATTTCGGTAGTGTAGAAGGTTCAGGGAGCAGCGGGTTTCAACTTTGGTCATCAATGGATTATTTGGATTTTCTTTCGTAAATAACAGAAATAGTGGGAAAAATGGTTTTGGGCAGGTTTTATTACTTTTAACTGAAAGTATTTAATTACATGGTGCAGGGATTTTATTTCAAACAACGGTGATTTTCATCGCAAGGCACGAAGGTAGTTTGGTAGTTTATCACATGATGAAAAGTTGTTTGGCGGTTTTTAGGATGAGGGGTGTGATACATTGTGGGAATGTCACATGGAAAAGGGGTGGGGGTGTGAAACCACCCATTTCGCACCCCCCCCCCCCCCATTGGTTTTAAACATATGATATGCGGGGGTGTGTAATGCTTCATGGGCTGTTAGATCTAACTGGATAGGATCGGGCGAATGGATGAGTTGGGGGATTTCAAGAGGCGAGGTCAGGTAAATAAGGTTATGCAATGGGATATTTATATGTGAAGAGTTATAATAATATATAGGGGATTGAGGATATATATGAAATAGACTTCAAAAACATATGAAGTGGGGGGGTTAATATGAAATATGTTAACTATAGGCTAAAATATATGTTAGGAAATGTATTAAATGGGGGGTTGTGAATTATATTAATCAAGGGGGCTAAAATAAAAGGAAAGTGGGGCTCAGGGATTTATATTAAGTGCGTTAAAACTATGCAAAATGTGGGTTTTCATTTTTTTTATGAAAAGGCAAAGTTAGTAAAGGGGAAGTGAATTTTCAAAGAGAAATGGGTTTTTAACTATGGAAAGGGGTTTTAGGAAGGAAAAAGGAGTTTTTAAGAAGGGAAAAAGGTTAGAATAAGGGGAAAGGGATATTTTTCAAAAGGAAAGGGATTTTACAAGGGGTAATGACTTCCAAGGGTGGAAATAGAGTTTCTAGCAAGGGGGAATGGTTAGAAAGATATTAGTGATATGAGATGAACCAATTGATGCTTTTCATTACTTATGAAAGTAATATACCTACCCTTTATTTACACTAACATTTTTTTTATTTCCTCTATTGGGTGCATTTGAGCTATTTGAACCTTTTATTTTCTTTTGATAAGAAAACTAACCTATTTCTAACCTTATAACTTCCAATGGCTCATATTAAACTGATGAGCTCATTTTTATTCTCTACCTAACTACTGATCTGCCAAGATTAAATGGTTTGGTCAGATATTTATTCACTAACTATCATGACATGAAATTTAAAGGCATGAATGAATCAAGATTAAACTGTATGAACATCATGAATTGTGGCATTTTGGACAAGCTGCACACAATTTTATTTGCAAAGTAAAGTAAAATCAGAGTAGTGACATTTGAATGTGCAACACTTTCATAATTTATTTTTGTTTCTTTTTTTGTGGGGTTCATACTTAATATTCTTTTTTATCTTTCTTTTCTTTTGGTTCTTTGATTTTTATTTTAGGACATACCCTCTTTTAATTTTTTTAATATGGGAAAACATTTGCAGAAAGCAAAGGTATGTACAATATTACAAGACTAAACATAGCCAATTCAAAATTATGATACCTATTATTAGAGGACCCTAACGACATCATCATGAATAATTTATTATTCAATATATCATTATATAACGACATAAATTTTCTGTCAATGAGTAATAGATAGGTATGTGATTAGAGAAACAATGCTCCATGCAGGTAACCAAACTAATGGGGTCATAAATATCAAACTTATTCATTTCTACATTGGGTTGTCAATTTCACATATTTTTTTAAGAGAAGTGTGAGTCTTGGCTATTCATTCCACCATTGGAGTATATATCGCTATTTTGTTTCTCTAGTGACTCCAATTGAATACCTTTTTGATGGGATCCTAAATTAATACCATTATATTTATTAATTATATAATTAAATACCCCAAGGACCTTGCAATTGTTTATTGTTTTATCAAATACATGTTAAACTAAATGAAATCATAACTAACAAGAATGTGTTGATTAATGGCCTTCAATAGTTTATTTAGATTGTATTAATTGAAATCAGTATATATGCATGCTTGAGTTTTCCTATCGTTGAGGAGTAAGTTTTGTGATATTCTTGTTAATGATTTATTAATTACAGATTTAACCTCTATATTTTTGGAAAAATTACTTCATTTTTTTTTCTAACTTTTATCCCACCTTTAACATATTTCCTACCTACATCTTGAAGAAGGAAAAATTAATACATGCTCATGAATTGGATGGAGAAGCTGGTGCTCTGGTAAGAAATAATTAGAGCATCATTTGATTATCCTTAATAACCCAAGTGAAATAGGAAATAGGGTTGCAAAGACTTGTGACATAATGCTCCAATCTAAGGAATAAGAGAAATGTCTATGCATGTTGGGAAAAATACTGAGAGGGGGGGGGGGGGGTGAATCGTGTTAGTACGAACGATAAAACTTTGATATTTTCTTTCTTGAAAAACCCATACGCTACTATCCTGAAGCCAAATCGCGTATATACGCGGATATCCTTTACCGAACTCGCGTATATCCAGTAAGTTAATCATGCATTTAATTCTTCACTTATATCATTGCATTACTCATTCATCAGATATTTAGAAAACAATAAATAGGTGAATAAAGAACAGAATAATCATCACACACATGAACACCAGGATTTTTTAGGTGGAAACCCAATTCGGGAGAAAAACACCGCTGTCGTCGTCTCAGTCTTCAATCTTTATTATTAAGAAAACTTCTTACAACATATACTGGCGCAGACTTATACCAGCATGCAAGCACCCACCTGCAGAAGGGTACAACCTTCTCTCGTTTACCAGCCTCTCCTGGAAGGGAGCATCAACTCCCTGCTCTCGTTTACCAGCCTCACCTGGAAGGGAGCTACTACCCCCTGATATTAACACCAACCTCTTCTGGTAGAAATCTTATACTTTCAGACTGAAGGCTTCAACCCTCAAATCCACTGCAGACCACGTTTCATCAATTTTCAAACTGGATTAAACAGCTTCAACACAATCCTTCACTTATCAACAAACATCCTTTTCCCATTGCATTAAACAGAACAGTGAAACCACTGTAACTAGAATATCAGAGATAGCCCAGACTTTAGAATAGATATGCAGAAACTCAATCAACTTTGAGCAACCATCAGTTCAGATATCATACGCACTTTTATTTAAACAGACTCGCGTATACACGCACTTTTAATGAAGTGAACCCACGTATACCTTTGTGCATTTTTCAGAAAACCCTTAACATCCCACACGCGCCTTTGCTTAAACAGATCCGCGTATATATGCGCTTTCCATGAGATGAACCTGCGTATAGATCTATAAAAGATAAACTTTGTAGAACAGACTAGATCTATGAGCTTACCCAGATTTCTTCAACTTCTTCAACAGATTTGCGCCAGGTCTTCATTACCTCTTTTCAGATCATCTTAGATATTCATCATTTCCAAATCTAGAGATTTTGAACCTTCATCATAATCACAGGTGCATCAAAGATTCAGATCTATTGATTAAGAACAGAGTTCAACCATACAGATTAACTTCAGAGTGAAGTATTCATTAAATCCCAGACACTTTTCTCACCACCTTTGCACAATGATTTTCTTCTCCTTATATAGATTTAGCTTTTGTCAATACCATGAGCCAAAACCACACACTATCCAATGGTTTTCCTGGACGGGATCACATAGACAATCCAGCGCTCAATACAATGGGTTAATACCATGGTAGTAACCCCTGGTTTTACAAATTTAGAGCGCAATTGAGCATACGCGACTTGGCACGTACTTTTCCGCGTGCATACGCTACTTCTCCTAGACAAACCCGTGTATGGCTTGAGACACACACTTTTCATCATTGTTCTAGCACATACTGAAATTCATTTCATCATTACATCTGAGTTGCTCTGTAGACACATCATATCACATCAGATTTACATCATTACCAAGACCATTAAGTCAAGAATAACTTCATCAAGTAGGTTGCCATCAAGGACAACACTCTGCAACATATTGTCAATCATCTTGTTTCATCCATTAAGTTGCCATCAAGGACAACACGTGCTAACAATCTCCCCCTTTGGACTTGATGGAAACCACTATGGTGTTTGATCACCTCATCAGATAGATACCATGACAATCTCCCCTTATTGAAACGCCAACCACCATGTCATTCTCCCCCTTTGACATCAAGGGAAAAGGGCGGATCAAAACCATCCTTATGAGAAGAGCGTTGTAGATCTGAGGTGTACTGAAGTTACCATGCTCCCCCTGAGTTCATGCTGAATCTTCACATATATTTTTCAATGAATTACATGACTCTATGACCTTCTTATCACCAAAGACTCATACTTACATCAAAAATCCAACCAAGTGGATTTACTTATGTGAATCAAGTACCCAACCAAGTGGGTTTAAAGATATGGACAAGTCCCGACATGACTGAATAAAACAATTTATATCAAGGTCTCAAGATGACCGTTACATCAAATTACAAATATGACTTTCTATGATCAAAACAAAAAGGACTTCAAGAAGGTGATCATAAATCAGAATCATAATGCCAACAATGCATAATCCTCAGCAAGACTAATGCTCCCCCTGAACCTGTACATCAGTTTACTCCTTCATCTCCCCTTAGCTTGTGCATCCTGAACACTTTCAATAGAAGAAGATCATCAAGGCATCTTTACCCAATATCAGAGAATGAGACAGAGATAAAACTTCACTAGAGATACCATACAACATCAGAGATATCACACAGTACTGCAGATGTGCTGAGAAATGTTGACTCCAGACAAAATTTGTCAGCAACAGACCATACGCGGCTTTCTGTGGATAAAATCGCGTATGTACGTGACTGTTTTTTAGGAAACTAGCGTATCCAATTTAATCTTCTGAATTTAATCAGATCTGAACTTCTGAGAGGTAGAGACAACACCCAGATTCTGTCTGAGATATTCGAACACTTCCTTGGGCAGAGGTTTGGTAAATATGTCAGCAACTTGTTCCTTGGAGGGAACATACTCCAAATTCACCTTTTGTTCAAGCACTTGTTCACATAAGAAGTGATACTTGATGGGAATGTGCTTGGTCTTCGAATGCATAACATGATTCTTTGAGATGCTGATGGCACTTGTGTTATCACACATAATGGAGATAGGAGGTGCACATTTGATTTGAAAATCTTGCAAGGTTTGCATCATCCAAAGGAGTTGAGTGCAACAAGATATGACAACCACATATTCTGCTTCTGCTGTAGATAAAGCAATAGAACTTTGCTTCTTGCTGAACCAAGATACTAACCGAGGCCCCATATAGAATGCACCACCACTAGTGCTTTTCTGATCATCAACATTTCCAGCCCAATCTGCATCAGTGTAAGCATGAAGAGTAAGATCAGCATTCTTCGGATACCATAGGCCAAATTCTTGAGTTCCTCGTAGATATTTGAATATTCTTTTAACAGCCTGAAGGTGAGACTCTTTTGGATTAGCTTGGAATCGTCCAACAATCCCTACTACATGCATAATGTCCGGTCTAGTCCCAGTGAGATAAAGTAGACTTCCTATCATAGATCTGTATTCTGGTTGATTCACCGAGGGAGAATCATCATGAGAACAGATATTACATCCAATTATCATTGGTGTACTTACAGGTTTGCATTCTTCCATACCATACTTCTTCAGAATTTTCTTAAGGTATTTTGCTTGAGATAAGAATATACCTTCTATAGTTTGATGCACTTGCAAGCCAAGAAAGAATGTTAGTTCCCCAAGTAAAGAAATTTCAAACTCTTGCTGCATGACAGAAGCAAATTTCTGACTCATAGATTCTTCATTACTTCCAAAAATGATATCATCAACATAAAAAACCACAATCAATAGTTTATCATTTTCAATTTTTGTGTATAAGTTGCTATCAGCAGACCCCTTTGAAAATCCTTGTTGATGCAGATATTTGTCAAGACGATAATACCATGCCCTTGGAGCTTGTTTGAGACCATATAGAGCCTTTTTAAGTTTGCAAAAAAAAAATTCATCATTTCCCAAAATGAATCCTTCTGGTTGTTCTATATAGACTTATTCTTCTAAATCACCATTGAGAAAAGCAGATTTAACATCCATTTGATAAACTTTGATTTGTTGGAAGCTTGAAAAGGCAAGAAACATTCTTATAGCTTCAAGTCTAGCTACAGGAGAAAAAGTTTCTTCAAAGTCTATACCTTCTTGTTGAGTATACCCTTTGCAAACAAGTCTAGCTTTGTTTCTTATAACATCCCCATTTTAATTTAACTTGTTTTTGAATATCCATTTAGTTCCAATGACATTTTCATCATGTGGTCTTGGAACTAATTCCCAAGTGTGATTCTTTTAAATTTTATCAAGCTCTTCATTCATGGCTTGAATCCAACATTCATCTTTGCTAGCTTGATTGACATTGTGTGGTTCAACAGTGGATAGAAATGCCAGATAGCTAGAAGATCCCACAAGATTCCTTCTTGTTTGTACACCTGATCCCTTGTCACCCAAAATTTGAGATTCTGGATGGTTCTTTTGAACATATCTGGAAAGAGATTTTTCAGATAAATCATCTCCACATTCTTCATTGGGTTCACTGTCTGTATCATTTCTATTTTATGTAGAAGGATATACGTCATCATCACCTTCATATGTTGTTTGTTTTTCTTCTTTTGGAGCTGCAGGAGACTCATCAATAACAACATCAATACATTCAACAATCTTGCGAAGTCTTCTATTGTAACATTTATATGCTCTACTTTGAGAGGAATAACCAAGAAGTATTCCTTCATCTGATCTTGGTTCAAACTTGCCAAGATTTTCATCATTATTTTTGATAAAGCATTTGCTCCCAAAAACTCTAAAATGCTTCACAGTGGGAGGATTACCATACCAGAGTTCATATGGCGTTTTGTCGCTATTTACATGAACATGAGCCTTGTTGAGAATATTTACCGTTGTATGAGCTGCTTCTCCCCAAAATGTGTCAAGTGTTCCAGAATCATCAAGCATGGCTCTATCCATTTTTTGAACTGTTCTATTCATTGTTTCTGCTACACCATTCTGTTGTGGAGTGCTAGCTACAGAAAACTGTCTTTTTATCCCATGTTGTTCACAAAATTCAAGGAATTCATTTGATGTATATTCACCTCCTCGATCAGATCTAAGACATTTGATTTTTAGATCTAATTCATTTTCAACCAGAGCTTTGAATATCTGAAATTTCTCAAATGCTTCATCTTTGTGTTTAAGCAACCCAATCCAACACATTCTAGAGAAATCATCAATAAACAAGATATAGTATTCTTCACCACGTGGTGACTTTTTCCTCATAGGTCCACAAATATCTGTATGAATAAGTTCAAGAGGCCCATTTGATGATCCTTCCTTGGCATTAAATTTTACTCTGGTCTGCTTACCGAATTGGCAAGATTTACATATGATATTTTCAGGAAGAGTAATATTGGGAAGACCACGAACAGCTTTAAGTCTACTTGACTTGTTGATTTGAGAGAAGCTCAGATGCCCCAACCTTCTATGCCATAGCCAATTTTCTAAAGATTTTCTCAAGTAACATTGTTCTTTACAGTTCTTCAATACGTACAGGTTGCTTGGAGTTCTGTTTCCTTTTATAATTGTTTTACCTGTATCAAAATCACGTACCACACATTCTTTTGAACTAAAGACAACTTCAGTTCCTCGGTCACCCATTTGACTTACACTTAACAAGTTATGCTTTAATCCATCCACATACATGACATTATTGGCTTTCACCTTTTCTTTTAGGAAAATAGACCCTTTTCCTTTAATAAGAGCAGGTGTATCATTTCCAAAAGTAACATTCTTTTCCTTTTCTAGAGCACTATATGCATGAAGTTTGTTTTTGTCACCTGTCATGTGTTTCGAGCATCCACTATCAATGTACCATTGATTTTCTTCACCTTCTGCAAATAAAGCTATGCCACAATTTTCAACCTGTAAATCCTTCTTTTTCCATACTTCGGTGTTTGAAGGAACATGTTCTTTTGGCTGGACTTTGCTTCTGCATTCAGATTCTTCATGGCCAAATTTATTGCAATAAGTGCATTCAACTTCATTTTGAAGAGGAGAAAAGTCGTTATAGGTATTCTTCTTTGTTCCAATATCAATCCTTTTCTTTCTTGCTTCTCTTGTCATGATAGCTTTTTATGCAACACATTGAACAACTTTATGACCAAAATTGTGACATGAGAAACATTTTCCATTGAAGTAGAAATTTTTGCGATCATGAAATCTTCTATTTGGATTTACCTGCTGGTTGGTGTTCCTTTGAAAAGTATTCGTGTTGAAGTTCTTTGACTTGAGCTGATCATGCTTTACTTGTGAATATTCTTTATCCCTTTGCTGAGTGGCAGAATTTTGTAGACCAGTTGTAGCTGCTTTTAGATAATTTGGTGCTAAGGCCTGAGAAGATTCTCCGGTATATCCAAGACCTGTCTTTATAAGAGGAGAACGTTGTACCTTGATAATCTCATCTAAGGTTTCAGATCCTTTAGCAAATCTAAGATTCAGAGTCTTTACTTTCTCAAGTTATTTTCTTAGACTTACCACTTCACATTCTAATTTTTCAATGTGCTTCTTCTCTTCTTCAATCTGATTTTTCAGAGTCTCTATGATTATTTTACTTTCTTCTAAGCATATTTTGAGTTGATTATTTTCATTAAGAAAATCATTGTCCTCTAGAGCATCCATAAAAGTATCCTTTTCTTCTTTAGAATCATTTTAAAATGCCATGAGAAGTCTAAGATCTTGTTCACCTTCTTCCTCACTATCAGATAACCCATCACTGTCTTCATGAGTATAGTAACTTTTTCTAGTGCTAGACCGGTTCTTATTTCTTCTTGCTACTTCCTTCCCTTTTGTAGGAGTTTCTTTATGAGGACATTTAGCAGCATAATGACCAACTCTTCCACAATTAAAAAATTTGAAAGGAAGCTTACCTCTGAACCGTCTTGTGCCAAGTTGAAGTTTCTTTACAAAATTTACCTCCTCTTCTTCTGAGATGTATCATGATCCTTCTGCTTCTTGTACATCTTTCCATTTTGTAGAAGCTCTAAAGACAGCTTCTTTGACATCAGATGATCCTCCTCTTCTCATTTCATATGCAGTTAGTATGCCATGTAGTTGCACCACAGTAAGATTTTGAAGATCCTGTTTTTCTTCAAGAGCAGAAAATTTTGACTCAAACTTTGTTGTTAGAGATCTTAAGATTTTTTCAACCAAGGTAGATTCTGCTATTGTTTCTCCCAGATTTCTCATGCGATTTACAATATCATCAAGACGTAAAAAGAAATTGGCAATGCTCTCGTTACTATGCATTCTTAAATTTTCGTATTCAATTTTGAGAGTTTGGAGTTTTGCACTTTTTACCTTTGCATCACCTTCATAACATAGAATGATTTTGTCCCATATTTCCTTTGCTGTATTCAGCTGCATGACCTTGAAAAATTTGGATTCAGTTAGACTCCCTAATAGAGCATTGACTGCCTTTGCATTTGTTTCATAATTCTTCTTTTCTGTTGCATCTGTTGGTACAGTGGCTGGATATTGATATCCTTGTTCAACAATGGCCCATATATCTGCTCCCATAGACTGAAGATAGGATCTCATTCTTATTTTCTAGAAGATTAAATTACTTCCGTTGAAGAGTGGAGGCTTGATAGATGTTGTTCCCTCTTGATTGCTCATCTTGCTTGATCTTCCTTCTAGCGGTTAAGCCCTTTCAGAAGGACCTTCTCTGATACCAATTGTTGGGAAAAATACTGAGAGGGGGGGGTGAATCAGTATTTAGTGCAGACAATAAAACTTTGATATTTTCTTTCTTGAAAAACCCATACGCTACTATCCTGAAGCCAAATCGTGTATATACGCGGATATCCTTTACAGAACTCGTGTATATCCAATAAGTTAATGATGCATTTAATTCTTCACTTATATCATTGCATTACTCATTCATCAGATATTTAGAAAATAGTAAACAGGTGAAGAATGAACAGAATAATCATCACACACAAGCAACACACATGAACACCAGGATTTTTTAGGTGGAAACCCAATTCGAGAGAAAACCACCGTTGTTTTCGTCTCAGTCTTCAATCTTTATTATTAAGAAAACTTCTTACAACATGTACTGGCACAAACTTATACCAGCACGCAGGCACCCACCTGCAGAAGGCTACAACCTTCTCTCGTTTACCAGCCTCTCCTGGAAGGGAGCATCAACTCCCTGCTCTTGTTTACCAGCCTCACCTGGAAGGGAGCTACTACCCCCTGATATTAACACCAGCCTCTTCTGGTAGAAAGCTTCTACTTTCAGACTGAAGGCTTCAACCCTCATATCCACTGCAGACCACATTTCATCAATTTTCAAACTGAATCAGACAGCTTCAACACATTCCTTCACTTATCAACAAACATCCTTTTCCCATTGCATCAAACAGAACAGTGAAACCACTGTAACCAGAATATCAGAGATAGCCCAGAATTCAGAATAGATATGCAGAAACTCAATCAGCTTTGAGCAACCATCAGTTCATATATCATACGCGCTTTTATTTAAATAGGCCCGCGTATACACGTGCTTTTAATGAAGTGAACCTGCATATACCTTTGTGCATTTTTCAGAAAACCCTTAACAACCCATACACGCCTTTGCTTAAACAGATCCACATATATACGCACTTTCCATGAGATGAACCTGCGTATATATCTATAAAAGATAAACTTTGCAGAACAGACCAGATCTATGAGCTTACCCAGATTTCTTCAACTTCTTCAATAGATTTGTGCTAGGTCTTCATTACCTCTTTTCAGATCATCTTATAGATTCATCATTTCCAAATCTAGAGATTTTGAACCTTCATCATAATCACAGGTGCATCAAAGATTCAGATCTATTGATTAAGAAAAGAGTTCAACCATACAGATTAACTTCAGAGTGAAGTATTCATTAAAGCCCAGACACTTTTCTCACCACCTTTGCACAATGATTTTCTTCTCCTTACATAGATTTAGCTTTTGTCAATACCATGAGCCAAAACCACACACTATCCAATGGTTTTCCTGGACGGGATCACATAGACAATCCAGCGCTCAATACAATGGGTCAATACCATGGTAGTAACCCCTGGTTTTACAAATTTAGAGCGCAATTGAGCATACACGACTTGGCACATACTTCCGCGTGCATATGCTAATTCTCCTAGAAAAACCCGCGTATGCCTTGAGACACACACTTTTCATCATTGTTCTAGCACATACTGAAATTCCTTTCATCATTACATCTGAGTTTCTCTGTAGACACATCATATCACATCAGATTTACATCATTACCAAGACCATTAAGTCAAGAATAACTTCATCAAGTAGGTTGCCATCAAAGACAACACTCTGCAACATATTGTCAATCATCTTGTTTCATCCATTAAGTTTCCATCAAGGACAACACATGCCAACAATGCACTTATTGATAACCCATTGAAAGCAAGAAATGAGAATATTGACAACATGAGTTCCTATTGTAGCCACTATAACAACCCCAAACTTTTTATGCTTTCAAAACTTGGAGTCCCCCCACTTGAAATTTTCCCGGGGCTATTTATTCATGATCTCCTAAACCTTTTGGCTTATCTTTAACCACATTTCATCTTTGGAAATTATATATGTGATTAAGGTTGACAAATTTGTCCCTATTTTCACTAGTCACAGGTCACAATTGCAACATATAATGAGAGCCTACCTATAAAATGGAGTTGTGACATGCAACCTACGACCCAAACTCTAAATACCATCATAAGTCAAAAATCACAAATAGAATCCCTAATGATTTTTCAAATGGCCTCTAGAATCTAGACTTGCGACATGCAACTCCTTCTCCTTATCACACTCTATAGATGTGACTTAAAGTTGTCGTAATTCTCCATTGTGAATTTAACCACATGTTCTTCTTATTATATAAATAAATTAATCCCTCTATCGTTTCATTATTCATATTCACCTGGGACGAGCGATCCATTCCTCCAACTAAAGGTTGTGATTGCGACTAAATTGATAAGTGACATTTCATCTTCCTCATCATTCTATTTTGTCTTATTATTAGGGTTATCCAAGTGATTCAATTACGCTCTTCATACAAGTTCTTATGCACTCAGACATAGTTCCCTTCTTCATGATCGTACTCACAGAAAGAGTCGCCGCTCCTCTATGCACTCAGCTAAGTCATGACTCCTCCTTTGTATAGGAAAATTTACCCTTACTCACTAAAGTTTCCCCAACCTATGCCAACTCCCTTAATATTGCTTCGTTCTCTTCTAAGGTCTCGATTGCCATCTCATTTCATTGGCTATGTATCACTATAGGTATCTCTAGGATCAAATTTTGAAATCAAGTTGTGCATCAGTCACTGACCCTTCTATGACCAAATCACAAGCTTATCCTTCCATTGGGAATTTTGTAAATCACAAGTTAATCCTTTAAGCGATATTTCAAGTCATGGTGCCTACCCTTAACTAGACTCTACCTTCCATGAGAATTTTTCAAGTCAAAATCATTCCTGTCATTTAAGTTGTTGTAACCCAATCACATATCGTGATCTTAGCATACACAACATACCTTTTGATCCATGGATATGTGATTCATGAAATTATAAAATACACCCTCATCCTAAGTCACGAATCACAATTTTAATAGATATTAAAAGCTCTTGTGATCTAAAAGTGAGATTTGCAACTAGTATGGGAGTCATCACTTATTGAAGTTGCAAGTCAAATTTACAAATCACATTAACACTAGAAGTGTGATCTATGATTAATACTAGAGAATGTCCTTTGTCAATCTTTAGTCATATTGACAAATCTCATTGTAGCATGAGCTGGAACATGCAACTAGGCTAGAATATGCATGTGTGACTAAACTACCCTTAGCCTCTGCTTATGCGATTTGTGACTAGCCCTTCTCTCTCAAATTGTGACTTGAACCACTACATTACTACTTTGTGGATTTGAAATTTCAACTAAAGAAAGTAGTTAACTTCAGAGTAATCTAACGATTTTTTTCTTCAATGAATATTTTCAAGATGTCAAGCACTATTGATTCATATTATCTTATAATATTTTCCTATCCTAGTAAAATAACTTCACCCATAATAAGAGGGTTTCGTAGAAGTTTTTGGAGAATAGAAAGCAATATAAAAGGATTTATGGACATTCCTCCTAAATTTCCCATTTATACAAATACCTCATGCTACATTGAAAAGAAAACATAGCTCAATTAAGGTGATATATACTTGAAACTCTCCAGGAAATACATCCCACAATATGAAGAATATTTCCAAGTCTACAAAAATGTGAAGGATTCTTGGCTACATAAAGTTTTCACACACCATCCCATATTTCCTTCTGTAGAAACTACAAGATGCATTCTTCAACATACCGATGAGGAAAAATTTACAATAAAAAATGATCAAGGATAACTTGTGGCATCATTCAAAATAGTAGACAAAGAAAATTATTACAAGTTTCTAACACCTCAGGAAACTTGCAATGCCAAGTGCTTGGCTAGATCTAATGGATCAAAAAAATACATTTTGAAGTCTTGGTATCAATAACCAAGCAAGTTTAGGAAAAGAGAATATGGAATTTGTAAGACCAATTCACTCAAAAATTTCTATCAAATTCTAGTAGTTATGTTATGCAGGTTGCATGTTACATCAAATACGAAATCATTTTAGGAAAGTTGGGTTTCATAGCTTCATGCCCTTGCCACCAAAAAAACCATATTCAATTGGGAAAACAATCTTGATCCTCCATCAAATCTAATGTCCAAGCATCAAAGAATACACCAGAGAGGGATCAATCATAATCCTTTATGGCATATTACCTATTGGATGCTTTGTGTGCAAAATGTGATTTTGAAGGATTGGGTTTGAAATGGATTTTTTATCAAGACCTACCTATGCACATCTATTATAAGAGTTTGTGGAATACATGATATAGGGGAATATATGAGAACATTATTGAACACTTCATCTCTCCCATATAGAATATGCTCTTAGGCACAAGGCCTCTATACATGTCCAATAGAGACAAAGTGTAATATTCCATTTCGGGAATATTTGTAAAACATAGTAAACTATAACCAGATATGGAATGGGAGGGCATTTACCAGATATTTCACCTCTAAAAAGAGGATGAGATCTGGAGGCTATCTGGCCCTTTCTAGACTCTGTCTAAGAGTGTGGGGGAAACAAGTGGTACAGAAATCAAGATGCAAAGGGAAGAAATAACAAATTGCAGACATACAATAGTATGCACAGATATTCAATAAATAAGAGAGCATTGAGCCATTTTATTAATCTGAAATAAATACAGAGGAGTACAATAAGTGATCAAGCATCTAGCCATTTTATTAATATGAAATAAATACAGAGGAGTACAATAAGTGATCAAGCATCTAAATTTGCACAAGATCTATTCTCATAATGCTGTTGTGTTTCAGATCTGTGTTGCATGGGATAGCTGTGACTCAGATCTGCATTCCAGCTGATATCAAACGGCGGTGTCGCTTCCCAGATGGTCCCCCTTATGGATCTGCACCTTCCTCCAGTTAATCATGCCTCCTCTGGCTGGGATTTGCAATATTAAAATCACCCGTTGATCCAGAACTTTCCTCAACAGACGCAGCGCTTGATCTCTTACCCACGATCTTTCAAGAATACACCTAGAGCTTCCCAACTACAGAGCACGTCCTTCTGCGCATCCAATGAACGTGTGGATCCTCCATAGGTGCGACGTGGTTAATAAACATGTTGATCCCTTAACAAATACACTGGATTGTTCTTCCTACACAAATGCTGACGGAACTACCTCACCCGAGCAGGCACTCGAAGTCCCCTGGGGCTAAGGGCGAGATCTCTGAACGGAGACACTCAATGTGCTAAACAACGTTGCAGACATGCTAAACAATCAGCGTGCTCAGTAGCCACAATGACCAGCTTTGAAATACATAAATTCTCCATGATCCCCCAATGAAGACATTATCTCATTAATATAGCGTTTGGCTGCTCTTGAATCCTTCGGCCGCCTCAACCCATGATACCACGATAATATTCCTTACTGCGTGCGCCTCCCCTCCTGATACCATGGTATTAAATCTTTGCTGTGTGCTCAATTCGGCTTCCCTTAGTAATTACCACGTGCGTCTTATTCGTGGCCCCTTTTACTCATGTTTTATTCATAATCTAACTACGTTTATTCCTAAGCTAACCACTTAAGGCAAAATTGACAAAAAATGATTATTCCAATTAGCTATTGCTAATTGAGAATATTACAGTCTCCCCCTGCAGAATTTTTCTTATCCCCAAGCAACTGTAGTGATAGATGCTGCAAGATTTTCTCATTCTCCCAAGTCGCATCCTCATCCGGAAAATTCTTCCACCTCCCCAAGAACTCTCGAATGGTTCTATTTCGTAGTTGCCTTTCCCTGGTATTAATAATCGCCTCGGGCTATAATACCAAATTCCCTTCATCATCTGTAGGTGGCAGCTCCTTTGTTACAGTCACCTGCTGCCCCAATGATTTCTTTAGACATGATACGTGAAAAATATTATGAATCTTGCTACCTTGGGGTAGCTCCAACTCATACGCAACCTGTCCAACTCTGCGTATCACCCTATATGGCCCATAAAAACGAGGCTTGAGCTTCTCAGCTGCCTTCTTTTTCAGTGATGACTGTCGGTATGGTTGTAAACATAGGTAGACCAAGTCTCCTACCTCAAACTGTCTTACAATCTTTCCATTATCGACATACCGCTTATGTTGGTTCTGCGTTGTAGCCATGTTATCCTTGAGAGCGCGGAGAATGTCTTGACTCTCCTGGATCCAACCTTTGGCTCTCGAAGCCTTGCTTGCACCCAATATCATATCAACAAAAGATAAAGAATGGTACCCATACAAAGCATAGAATGGTGTCATACCGATGGACATATGATATGTGTTATTGTAACAATACTCCCCCAGATGCAGCCACTTCAGCCATGCTTTTTGCTGCCCACTAACATAGTTACGCAAGTAGCCCTCCAGCCACTTGTTAACTATTTCAGTTTTCCCATCTGTCTGTGGGTGATAGCTGGTTCCTGGTGTCAACTGCGTCCCTACCAGCCGAAAGAGCTCCTGCCAGAATCTGCCCATAAAGCGACTGTCCTTGTCACTAATGATGGTCTTGGGAAGACCATGCAACCTGAAAATCTCTTTAAAGAACAGCTCCACCACCTGTGCCACTGTGTAGTGTGTGGATATGGCAAAAAAGTGTGTGTACTTTGTCAACCGATCAACGACGACGTATATGCAATCCTTGCCCTGCACCGTGGGCAACCCTGTGATGAAATCCATTGGAATGCTCTCCCATTTCCCCTCCGGAATGGGAAGAGGTTGCAACAAGCCTGTGGGATGGTTCATCTCCCCCTTGTTTCTCTGGAAAAATTCGCACTCCCTGATATGCCGGAGCACGTCCTCCTTGAGGCCTTTCCATGAGAACCTCTCCCGGATGGCCCGGTAGGTTTTGTTAAACTCCCGATGTCCGAATAATGGTGAGTCATGAGATGCCTGAAGTATCTTCTCCTTGAGCTGGGAGCCCTCTGTTAAGAAAATCCTATCTCTATAGTAGATGATTTCATCTATCACCCTATATCTGTTGTCGATCACCTGACCATCCAGAACCTCACATGCAAATCTATCCTTGGAGTACTCCACCAAGATTCGAGCCCTCCAATATGTATCCAGGCTCGTCAGAGACAACGTGGCTGGTCTATGCGAAAGTGCATCGGCTACCACGTTATTCTTCCCATTGAGATATTCAATGTCAAAGTCATAGGTCTGGATCTTGCTGATCCACTTCTGCAGCCTTTCCTGTAGCTGTTTCTGCTCCAAAAAGAACCTGAGGCTGTTGTGATCAGTCCTTACTCGGAACCTATTGCCCACTAAGTACTGCCGGAATTTGGCCAATGCATGCATAATGGCCAACATCTTCTTTTCGTATATAGGATACAACCGCTCATGAGGAAGGAGCTTTATGCTCTTGAAGGCTATAGGGTGGCCTCCTTGCATTAAGACTGCACCGATCCCTTCTCCTGAAAAATCACACTCCAAAACAAAAGGCTGTGTAAAATTTGGCAATGCAAGCACTGGAAAGCTGCTCATAACCTCCTTGAGCCTGTAAAGATCCCGTTGTGCTGTATTTGACCAACTGAATGCCCCCTTCTTTTTCAAATCTATAAGGGGTACCGCAAGCTGAGAGAAATTCTTGATGAACTTCCTATAATAGGTGCAAATGCCAATAAATCCTCGAAGCTCCGTCATGTTTCTTGGCTCTGGCCAGTCTCTGATGGCCCTGATATTCTCCTCGTGGATCCTCACTCCGTCCACTCCTATGATGTGTCCCAAATACAACATCTCCATCATCCCAAACTCACACTTGGAGAGCTTAGCATAGAACTGTTGCTCCTCCAAGATATGCAATACTACCTCTATATGCTGGAGATGCTCCTCCCAAGTCCTGCTACATATCAATATATCATTGAAAAAGACCAACACAAACTTCCTCAAATGACTGTGGAAGATATGGTTCATGCATGATTGGAAAGTAGCTGGGGCATTAGTTAGTCCGAAAGGCATGACCAAAAATTCAAAGTGGTCGTAATGACACCTGAAAGCGGTCTTCGGGATATCTTGTTCCCTCACGGGAATCTGGTGGTACCCAGATCTCAAATCGATTTTTGAGAAGAACTGAGTTCCTCTTAGCTCATCCATCAGCTCGTCAACCCGCGGTATGGGGTACATGTTCTTCAAGGTCTTCTTATTTAGGGCCCTATAATCAATGCACATTCTCAATGTGCTGTCCTTTTTCTTCACCAACACCACCGAAGAAGCAAAAGGACTGGTGCTAGGCCAAATATGTCTAAGAGCCAGCAACTCTTGGATGGCCCGCTCAATCTCATCCTGATAAGCCTTGGGGTTCCTATAGGGTGTGGTAATAACGGCCTGGATGCCTTTTTATAACTCAATAGTGTGCTAAAACCCCCGATCTGGTGGATATCCCAGCGGTATCTCTCCAAATACTGTCTCATACTTGTCAAGGATGGCCTGTATATCTGGATGAACTTTCTGCCTGGTAGCCCCTGCCACTGATGCCTGCAACTCAACTGCCCACTCTATGTCTCCCTTTCGGAAGTCTGCCTCCATCTGGTGAGCTGAAATAGTCTGAGGTGGGTAAGTGTGCATCCACGTATCTTCTCGTGCTTCCCGATCTTCTTGTCATCCCATTCCATCTCCAAGGCCTCCCAATCTGTGGTGACTTTTCCCAAAGTAATCAGCCATTGTACAGCCAACACCAAATTGGTGTCTGGTATGTTAACCATGAAAAAGTGGTCGGTTACCATATAGGTTCCCATCGTTACAGCCAGTTCTAGAACCTACCTGGCACACTGGATTGTCTGATCGCCTGGGACCAATACTGAAAATTCGTCGAAGCTCTCTGTCGGTATGCCTCTCCTTTCAACCATTTGTGCATCGATGAAGTTGTGGGTTGCCCCACTGTCTACTAGGATTGAAACTCGCTACCCACGTACTGTCCCTCGGACTCGTAGTGTCAGATACTTGGGTACTCCTCGTAATGCTGCAAAGGTCCCCCCTGTGGGTGCAAAGGCTATACCTCCTGCCCCTGAAGGTGGGGGTGGCAAATGATCTTGCTCCGTCTGATTGTCTCCTACCTCCCCATCCTCATACTCATCCTCTTCTCCACTACTCTTGGAGAAGACCTCAATAAAATGTGCCTTGCCAGCAGCACATCTGTGTCCTGGTGCCCATGGTTCCTGATAGGTAAAGCACAACCTCTTCTTCTTCAATTCCCTCCGGGCATCATCATCAAGCTGTACCCTCCCCTGATTCCCTTTTGGGGGCGGAATCTTTACATTCTTCCCCTTTGGCTAGAAATCCGGTTTCTGGGGGCAAGATGTCTTGGTCTGGGGTAAGGCATCTTGCAAATCCCTAGTCCTGCCAATGGCATCCTGGAGTGTGGCTGGTCTAGTGGATCTGACTAGTCCTTGAAGTGGCTCCGTAAACCCTTCCACAAACATATATATCATCCATGTTGCGGATAGATCTGGCACCATTACTGAAATCCTAAGGAAATCCACAATATAATTTTCAGGACTCCCGGTCTATTTGAGCCTTGTTAGTTCAACAAAGTGCTCCTCTGGTTCCTTTCATTCAAACCTCTCAATCAGTTTCCGAGTGAACTCGGCATAGGTAGTCACGGAAGAATGCCCAAGCGCCACCCTTCCATGGAACCACCAATCCTGAGCCTCACCCTCCAAATGCAGTGTGGCCACCTTGATGGCCTTTGCTTCTACCATCTAGTTGAGCTAGAAATATACATCCAGCTTCTCCACCCAAGAATTTTCCGAACTGTTTAATGAACCATCAAACGTAGGCAAATGGAATCGGCTTGTTGTACACTGGGTATCCCCATCATGATAATGTTTGTGCCCTTTATGATGGTCGCGGGGTCTGCTGTCCCGCTTGATTTGAACAAAGTCTTCAAATAAAATGGCATCCATGAACTCTTGCCCAGCTTCCTGGTACTCAGAAAAATACTCACTTATACAGTCTGGTTCTTCTTGTGCTCCTGACCTCGTATCTGTACTAAGAAAAGTGGGCATAGTAGCACGAACGGGGGCATGTGATGCTGGGTGTGGAGCGGCAACCTTCTCCTGCAAATGGTGGGATGTGTCCGACCCCTCATCAATATGGAAACCCTTTGGGATTTGACGCTTTCTAGCTTCCACAGTCGTGAATCTTTGGCAAATTACTTCTATCTTCTTAGCTAGATCCTACACTGATTTGAGGAGTGCTTCCCCAAACTATTTTGCATCACTATCATCCACCATTGACCCTCTCTACTCTGCTTCTACCACAGGCTCCTCCTGTTCTGTTTCAATTACCCAAACGAAATCTCCTTCTCCGTAGGTGTTCTTCAACCTGCGCTCAATATCTTTGTACTTCCTACCTCTATGGCAGATGTAGGGTTTTTCTTCCGATGAAATAGACTACTAGCTCCATAGGCTGAGCCAGTTCTATGCTCTGATACCACTGTAATATCCCGCTCAAAAGCTCTGATACCACTGTAATATTCCATTTTGGGAATATTTGTAAAACACAGTAAACTCTAACCAGAGATGGACTAGGAGGGCATTTACCAGATATTTCACCTCTAAAAAGAGGATGAGATCTGGAGGCTATCTGGCCCTTTCTAGACTCTGTCTAAGAGTGTGGGGGAAACAAGTGGTACATAAATCAAGATGCAAAGGGAAGAAATAACAGATTGCATACATACAATAGTATGCACAGATATTCAAGAAATAAGAGAGCGTTGAGCCATTTTATTAATATGAAAGAAATACAAAGGAGTACAATAAGTGATCAAGCATCTAAATTTGCACAAGATCTATTCTCAGAATGCTACTGTGTTTCAAATCTGTGTTGCATGGGATAGCTGTGACTCAGATCTGCATTCCAGCTGATATCAAACGGCGGTGTTGTTGCCCAGATGGGCCCCCTTATGGATCTGCGCCTTCCTCCAGTTAATCACGCCTCCTCTAGCTAAGATCTGCAATATTAAAATCACTCGTTGATCCAGAACTTTCCTCAACAGACGCGGCGCTTGATCTCTTACCCATGATCTTTCAAGAATACACGCAGAGCTTCCCAACCACGGACCGCATCCTTCTGCGCATCCAATGAATGCGTGGATCCTCCACAGGTGCGGCGTGGTTAATAAACACGCTGATCCCTTAACAAATACAGTGGATCGTTCTTCCTACACAAATGCTGACGGAACTACCTCACCCGAGCAGGCACTCGAAGTCCCCTGGGGCTGAGGGTGAGATCTCTGAACGGAGACACTCAATGCGCTAAACAGCATTGCAGACAGGCTAAACAACCAGCGTGCTCAGTAGTCACAATGACTAGCTTTGAAATACATAGATTCTCCATGATCCCCCAATGAAGACATTATCTCCTTAATATAGCATTTGGCTACTCTTGAATCCTTCGGCCGCCTCAACCCATGATACCACAGTAATCTTCCTTATTGCATGTGCCTCCCCTCCTGATACCATGGTATTACCTCTTTGCTGCGTGCCCAATTCAACTTTCCTCCATAATTACCACGTGCGTCTTATTCGTGGCCCCTTTTACTCACGTTTTATTCATAATCTAACTACGTTTATTCCTAAGCTAACCACTTAAGGAAAAATTGACAAAAAATGATTATTCCAATTAGCTATTGCTAATTGGGAATATTACAGAAATCCTCTCTAAAATATATTTTATAATTGTTTCCCCTTGGTGATTCTACTTACCGTAGAGTTTATGGTGCCTATAAACCTCCACATGCTCTACCCACATTCATTACAGATAGATTAGTTTTTTAGGAACTGACATATCAACTCATTATAGGTTTTTCCAAGACCATAGTCAAATCCAATAAAACCTCGTGTCCTATCTTCCCATTAAATATTGGGGCCTATTCATTTAAGAGTTTCAAAGAGGTAGAAGTAGAGGTTGAAGAACTACAACATTTCAAATTTTGTGAATTTAGTTTCCAAATATATGACCCGATAGGTATCACCGTGAGACATTGCAAAGATATCAGAAATAGTTGGATATATACTTCAGCCACCGATGAAGAGGAGGAAAAGGTGAAGAAATTTTACAACATTTACAAGGCATTGGAATCATCTTTTCAAGCTGACAAAGGAGAACTTTTATAGCATGACGCTCTAGAGGGCATGAGTTTGGAAGAGAGAAAAGCTATTCTTAAAATAAAGCAAGGATGAGTAGCCATAAAAGAGAAGAAAAAGAAGGAAAAGGCTCATAAGGAAACTAAAATGAAACAACAAGAGGAAGAAACTAGAAGAAAGCAGGAGGAGGAAGAGATAAGAAGAAAGAAAGAAGAGGAGGAAAACATGAAGAAATAAGAAGAAAGGAAAAAGTGAGAAGCTATAAAGAAAAAAAATGTAGAGGAAGAGAATAGAATAAAAGTAGAAGAACCGCGAAAAAGGAGAGAGGAACAAGGGAAAAAGAAGAGAGAAGAGGAGGAATAAAAGAGGAAAGAAGAGGAAGAGAGGAAAATAAAGGAAACTAAAGAAGCCAAAATGTAGGAAGAAGCATTAGCTAAGTAGATTGAATAAGAATTGGCCAACATGGATCTTGAAGACAAGAAAACTTAAGAGAATAGGTTAAAAAGTCCATAAACATAGACAAAGTTTCCCACCTGGAATGTCCCACCACCCAATCCTATCAATTTCGGACATTTTACATCCCACGAATTGGGCATCACAGTTGAAGAAGAAGAAACAATGTTGGATCTCTCGAGACTCACTTTTGACCAAGTTGAGTGTAAATTCATACAAGAAAGGTGCAAAAGTTGGGCCAAGAATCCAAGGACACTCATATTAGTCACCACAGAAAGGGAGATAGTGGTAGACACTGCGATGAAACCCAAAGTGATAGCTTCCACCAGTGTTGCTTCTATCACTGCCATAGAGAAGAACATAGATAGATTATCAAAAGAGGTTGATGCTTTGGAAGAAAAAGTAGCCATTTTAGAGAAAAAGAATATACTACTATAAAAAAAGAACCAAACATCGTTTATCACATATTTCCAGGGTGAATATTTGCATCCATCAATTCTTGAAGAAGTTAAAGTTCTAGAAGAAGTTTTGGGTAAATTCTATTTTGAAATTATGACATTGCATCAAGTAATGGATCCATTCCCTCACACGCTAGGGGAGTTAAAACGAATAAGAATGCTAATTAAACTGCCATTCTTAGTAGTTGATATCATATATGAATGGAGAATGAAATACCTTGATGCACTTGAAGAAATGTAAAGGAAATATTGGATAACTCCAGAGAAAGATAAGGTAGTTGTTATGATAAAGATGCAATCCCATGACACGTTGAGCAGGGACATGGACAATAAAATGGACGCATATCATACCTTGCACAAAGAGCTTGAATCTCTTGTCAAAGTGCATAGGATAACTTCCATTGGTGCACAAAGAGAAGTAAGATTACAAGAAGAAGTAAATCCAGAGATTCAAGGAATATTGAATCCAATAAATTAAGTTGATGAAAGATGTGATTTAGAGGCTACCAAGGAGGTAATCACACAATATGTTATAGATCCTGTGAAGTTGCACAAGAAGCTCGCCATACTTTTGAATCGAGTGAAATTTGAAAAATGAACATTGCTACCTGATGCATTAGAATGTATCAAAGGTATGAAGATGAGCTACAACATAAGAACTAGCTGATTTTCTCTAAATACAAACTTTGGCAAGCATACTTGGTCAAAGATATAATCCTACAATTTACCAGCAATAGAAAGCAAAACCTAGCTATTAATCAACTAGAAACCTGAGTATTGATTGTTAACTAGACTAGGCAATTTATTTGTAAATACTGTCCTATTAAACTGAAGACCAAAAGATTTCATTCCTATACAATCCACACACTTATCATGCAATGCAGAATACACAAATCAAATGGAAAAAAAAACCCGAATCTGCACTTAGTCCTCTTGCAAGCTATATCTGTGTGGAATCGAAAGAAATAAAATGCAGGCTTTAAATCTACCTAAATCACTCACCGACCCAATTAAGAAATCATAACATAGTTTTCACTCAAATCTGGAATTCAAGATTATCTTAAAACTTTGTGCACTAGTTTCAAATCCCTTCAAACAAACTAATCTTATTTTCTTCAATCAAGTATAAGGCTCTGCAACTCAAAGAAAGCATTATTGAACCAATACTCTGTAGCCACAAAAAGATAGAGAATTACTCTATTTTTAATACTTCGAAAATCTACAGGTCGTTTGTTCAATACTCATATGCCTTTCACAAACTACCCAAAACTTAGATTTATTTCAAATAAATATTCATCAGGAATTGGGACACAAAAATGCATATATTGAAAAACCACTTTTAAATCCACAGATTTCCCACAAGCAAGCAATACATACACGCGTGAACTCTGGTTTCAATATGTAAATATAGGTATATCTCAATATATTTTTATAATTTATTCAAGGTTGCAATAGATCTGTGTCATCCTTCAACCGAACACCCTATATAGATCCAATGTTTAATGTGAATGAGTTCTCTAGATCACATTGCAACTCATGTTACCATTTATCATTAGACCCTATATCTCGATTTTTTGCGGGACATCGTTGATTCTAGCAATGTGTAAAATCTGTTTCAAGCAGGTGTATATCTAAGAATGACATTGCAGGGGTGACAGGCATTAATATTCCCTTCCAAATATATCTCTGGATCTGATTTTTATAAAGAAAATAAAGCAGACTTCAAACATCATGAGCCTACAATGCATATTCTTCACCCAATGACAAAGATCCGTACAGTTTTAAATATTATATTCCACTCAAAATAGTTTTATGTGCACAGATTTATTTTAGATCAGTCTTGTCATAAATAAATCAAGTTATAATACGATTTAATCGCAATTTCTTGGGTATATATTAAATCTTCAGCGCACAATAAGCCAACAAATGTATATTATGTTCTTATGAATACTTTTAATGGACTTGCTTAATATCCTACCTTGGGAATCGTATTTGTGTCATAACAAACATTGCAGTCTAGCTATGAATTACCCATGGTATTTAATGATTTCGAGAAAAATTAAGGTTGAACATACAGAAAACTCTAGATACTTTGTACCAGAGTGCATTTGAAAGAAACCTGTTTTTATTTATGAATGGAATTCACATAGTGACAAGTTACAACAACAATTATTATATTGTCCATAACATCATTACGGTTCTCGTTATAAATGTGAAACAAGCATATATTTCAAAGAGGAAGAACCTATAATTTCCACACGATAAACTTCCATATATGAGAGAAAAAATGTAGATTAACACTCCAAATACCATATTCTAGTTGACATCTATATCATAATTAAATAAATGCACAGGAAGGGATGGAAACGAGCAGGTTTCTACATCGTGAAATGGGAGATCATGATTCCATCGACAAAAGAGGAGTGACCTGAAAACCTAGATCGATAGAATACAAATGTAAATAGGCAAAGGACCATCACACCATAAGTTACATTATAAATATAGGCTACAACAACCAAAACAATAATGAGCAAACTAAGTACAAATCTTAACATTCATATGAAGAAGATTATATTTTCTATATCCATAAGAAATTTCAAGATATCTTCAAATTGCTGATGGAGAGAGAACTCAAGATAGATCCCTCTATTCCAGTCGTGAACCAGTTGTGGCTCCTTTAGGCATGCTTTGACCTTGACCTAACACTCGTAAAGATTATTAAGAAGTGTGCAAAACGTTGATTGATCATGGGCCCATGTAGTATCCTTGGTGTCAAGACAATCCATGCATTCATCTCCTTGGTTGCAAGATCTCTATAGGAGGTGCAAAATTTGTGAAACCCTTCATTAGCAACATTTTAACGAACATTAATCTTAAGAAAATCATATAATGAAGGTATTTTGTGTATAAATAAAAATTTACCTTATCATGCTCAAATTTAAGACAATTAGCACAAGAATGTGCAAAATGACGATAATAACCATAAGAGCTAGGTAAAAATATGAGGGATTTCAAAGAAAAAATGTGTATAAAAGTAGACAAAATGGAGGCCTAACAAAGGATATATAAATCTATTAGGGACTTGACATTTTCCAATTAAGCACCCCGTATAAGGGAACATGTATAGGAACCATCGATACATAAAATATCAAAAGAGAAAAACACCTCACACACATACCTTCATACAATATGTAAAAGGACCATGCTCTGAGAAGACTCATGCATAGTAATTTTTGAGGTAGAGCCCATTACATGGCTCCGATAAAGGATTTCCTTCAAAATTTACCTACCCGTAGACCCCCCTTTTTAGAACAATTTTAGCAATATAGGGACCACGTGTGAGAGGTTCTAGCTTACCTGCACCTAACTTATCATGATCCTAATCATAGACCAGAATCGAATCACCTTCCAAAAATAAGAAAGGTTGAATATATTTAGCATAGTAAGCCTTGACATGCTTTTTATGAGTTTCATTAGCTATTACAACATAGAGACATTATTCGTCAATGTGGGCCAAGTGTAAGAGATTCTCTTCCTCAGTGGAAGTTCCAAGGAGCAGTTTAAAGGCTAGTTTGAAAGATGGGATTTTTCACTCAACTAGAAGTACATCCTCCATTCCATAAACCAACTGGAAAGGAGTGAATCCCGTGGAAGTTTTGACTGAGCTTCCACAAGCCCATAACATGGAAAAAAGAATAAGATTCCATTTTGACTTATGATTCCATACCATCCTTTGGAGAATGGTTTTCAAGACACAATTGATGGCCTCTACTTTTCTATTAGCTTTGGGATAATATGGGGTTTTGTTTTCTTAACGAAAACCAAACTTGGTTGTTAATTCTCTCATCTTATGATTTTGAAAATCTAAACCATGATCAACTATGATCTTTTCGGATACCTCGAACCTAGCAATAATGTTGTTGAATATGACTAATGATTTATTCATGCCATCGTTAGAGAAGGTAGGAATCACCTCAACCCGCTTAGTAAAGTAGCCCATTGCTACAATGATGTAATGGTGTCCTTTGGTCAAGGTTGTGTTACACTGCATAAATTCAATGCCCCATTTAGTGAAGGGTCCAACAAAAACCGAAGGGTGAAGTGGAGTAGGGTGAGCACACATCTTCTTAGAAAATATTTTTCATGGATGACAACTTTTCACCATAATAAGACAATACTTAAATATCAAAGGCCAAAAGTAACCAACACACAAGATTTTTTTAGCAGTGGCTTTCCTAGGAAAATGACAACCACATGATCTAGCTTGAAAATCATGCAAGCCTCATTCAAATTCCTCATCAGTGAGACATCGACATAACATTGCATCAACTACACAAAAATATAGAGTATCAATGATAGGACATATTTCCTAGCTTGATGGCGTATACACTGACATTCATTGTGATCTAGTTCAAAATGAAACCGTTGAGTTTGGAGATAAAGTAGAACATGAATTAAAGTAAATAGAATTTAGATTAGAGATTCATCAAGAATTTCAAGAGTCATGAGGAAGTTGAAGATTCATGAGGGTAGGTGAAATGTCATGGTAAGTGAAAGGCAACTTCACTATGTATAAATACACCTTCATGGCTAGATGTAAAAGACTCTTAGTTTTGGACTTCATTTGAGCATAGTGTTTTGAGAGCTTAGATATCCTTTTGAGAATTCAGGTAGTATCTTTGCATCTCCACTAGTTGAGAATTGCAAGACTCTTCTCTTGGTGATTCAATAGTATATGTTTACTCTTCCATGTGTTTAGTTAATAAGCTATGTTCATTTAACGATATATATACTTTGGATTGTATGTTTTTCATGATTTCATGTTATTGTCGATTAGGAACTAATTAGTGATTGATAAATGAACCTTTATTTTTATACATCCATTTTAATTAAATTCTACTAATATTCTTATTTAACATTCATGTCATGTTATTCAATTCTTATTATGTCTTTATTATATTATATGTAAAGTTTCCATAAATATGCTTTAACTTGTATTTATCAGAAGTTATGATTTTTTTCCATCAAAAACTAATCATAAAGAAACATGGTGGTTTTCGAGCCCACATACTACATGGGGCTCCTATCCCAGATTGTGTAGATTATATTTGGGATTTTGTATTAGGGAGATCCCTTAACTTTTGGTGGTAAAATTTGGCCCGCTAACATATTTTTCATTAGAAGGAGGGTTTCCATTGTATGGCTGGTATAAAACCTAATTCTTTCCCTAAGACCTCCTAGCAAGCAAGTAACGAATCACGTTCCAATTCACTGAATCCTCCTGTGTGGGAAACACCTGAAGTTGAAACCCCCCACATAATCCTGAACCAATGTATGAAGTCACATATGATCAATTAATATCCCTTCACCTTATTACCCAAGAATACACCAAAAGGATCATACTCCTTCATGTTACTTATGTATTTCCTCATAAATGATTAACCCAACCTCAAAAAATGTATAAAATCCACATAAATTCAACTAACCATGTAATATTCTAAACAAAATATTTGAATCTATTCTACAAATTATGAAAACCAATTATGATCACACAATCACATGACCAAGAAAGAGAAATAATTTCAATCCCACAACACAAAGATTTATCTCAGGAAGTCCTCACCTAAAAACCTCGCTATTTTTTTATTATATAAGTCAAGAATACGAAACAATACAATGATTCTCTTAGGATTGAGAGCTCTTTGCACTATCTTTGTCTGTCTCACTCTGATCCAATTAAGTTTGGTCCAATATTTAACCAATTTCTTGCCTCTGGATTCTCAGCCTGGCTTGCACAATCCCTAGGGAAATTGAGCCCATGTTAATTAGGAAATTCCCAATAATTGATTGTGCAATACATCTAAGGCCTTCTGTTGACCTCATGCAATGACCTACACAATTTTTTTAATTATACAATTGATAGTATACTTCCCTTTAACTCCAATCTCAACTGAGTCTTCCTCAGAACTGGCATGCAACAACTATTTAGAGAAAATTATTAGTTATCTAATTGATCGCAGCATGTTAATTAAATCATATTTAATTCACTGGGCCTCTCACTAGCTCCTCCATCAGTTAGAACTATTTAAACTAATTTTAAATCAAATAATTAAGTTAAATAATTACAACTCAAAATAAATTGTAACTCGACCCCCTAAAACTTAGAGAGAACTCTACATTCCTCTAGTTTGACCCTCAAATCGAATTGACTGAGCTAAATAAGTCTTCTTAACTTTGTTAACTCGTACAAGCTGTCATGTGATGTGGAATTATAATTTCCTTTTAATTTAATTAAGGGAAAATTAAATTATAATCCCTTTTGATGCCATTTTCAATATTTATTATTTCCATTTTCAACAGTCCCTCTCAACAAGAAAGGAATTCAACTCTATCCTAATATGGTACCTGTTAGCCACCTATAATTTTTTTGTCAAGCAAACAGGTGGCTAAAATGTGTTGAGCCTTCAAGAAATACATTTCCTCTGAAAACATATCATTCTTGAAGCCTCCTGTGTCTTTGACCTTTGAACAATCTTCACTGTTGTTTCCATTATAAAGCATGCTGTTATGTGAAGAAGAATGCCCAAAAAAGGCCTCCATCTGCCCATTTTGTCCCCTCAAAATCCCACTTTTCATCCCCTTCTCCCCTCACAAATTTCCTCTCAAAATCCCTCATTAACCCTCTAAAACTCCCTAAATCCCATTTAAAACCTCATAATAGCCTCTATTTGGTCTTAAAACCCCCTTATTCCCTCTATCAAAAACCCTTTTAAGCCTTAAAAACCCTCCTTTTGGCTTAAAAAACACCCCGTTTGCATTTGAGGCCTAAGCCCCTTTCAGCTAAGCCCCTTAACCACTTCCCCACAACGTGACCCGTGCCCAGAACCAAGCGCTACATCCTTAGGCGCTAATCGCAATCACAACTTTCATTGTGCACATTTTCCTTTGGTAATTCAATTTCTTCCGATGTGAGGTCTTTTGTTCTAATATACCTCCGCTGCTTTCTCCGTCGTTGATCTATACATATCTAACGACCCTGATATAATCGCACAGCTGCCCCAATCACCAATCGTAAGAATTCTTTTATGCCATTGTGTGTTCCTCGATTGGTAACCACCGATCCAATCTGGACTGTCGATCTCGCCTTGATCGGACGGACTACGTGTAATCGCAACGTTAATATTTCGGAGTCCCGACCTCTACCTTCTCTGGTGCGATTGGATCTCCACCATTGATCTCCATTGATCTAACGGCTCTCGTTCATCCCACCCATTTACTTACCCCTCTATTTCCCCACTCCCTCTTCCAATCCTGACCGTCCATCCTATAGATCCGATGGCTAAGATCAGACCCGCCTTTGACTTTTCACCGCTTAACCGCTAGTGCACTTTCCCTCATCGCGCTCCATCCTCCACCATCCGATATTTCTGCTCCATATCCAACAGTCCACACGCATATCGCATAAATCTTCTGTCCGAGCTTTAACGTTCCAAAGTTACGCGATGAAGGTGGTTTTATTCTGCCACACGTCACGCAGCGATATATATCGTGTTTTTTCGGGCAGATTTCAAAACCATCCTAAAGCCACGTGACACTGGTGGTTTTCCTTCGCTTTGCTCCCGCAACCTCCATAATAAATCATGGTCGTCCATCTGATCAGATCTACGGTCCCTATTGCATCGCATCCCCTTTTAACTCCCTTCCATCGGATTTCCACAAAGTTTCTTCCGAAGATCTCCGTTGTTGATCTCTTTTATGATGTAACGATCCACGGTCAAAATCGCCCTCCGCTTTCTGGGTCCCACCTAAAGCCTCTGCTTCCTTTCACTTTACCCGTTTTTCTTTGTATTCACTCATATTTTAACCTTTCTGTTTTAACAGTAAGGAGTATTGCCTCCACCTAATTTAATTTTAACCACTCCAGCAATGAATCCCGTCCGTCGATCACTATTACCATATCTGATCAGATGGCTCGGAACCATTTTCACACCCAACCTTCATCAGCTCATTCTTTCGCCGTTCTGCAGTGGTTTCCTCCGTTCTCTCACTGCCTCCACCATTTCCACCACCCTTCCACAGGCCTCCACAGCAATATTCGCCACTCCCCTGGATTTCTTAACAGGTTTATTGCATTGTGCAGGGTTTATAGAGTGAGAAATTCACTCTGTCTCCACAATCATAGTCACTGCGACTCAGAGCGCAGAGAGGCCATTACAACAACGGCAAAGTGTATCAGCAGAGACATATTGAAGGGATTACAGCTTATTATTAAAGATTAATGATTGTAATCCTGTATTCAAAGGATAAAGGTGCAGTTCGAAGACTAAGCACACTAACAGGTCATATTAGTGCTTTCTGCATCAGCAGAACATATTTTCTCCAGAAGGACACCGGCTTACAGCATTTCCCATACCTCCTCGAGTCCATAATAGTTAGTACACCGACAAAATATTCTTAAAGATTGCTAGGGCCACAGTAATGGAGGTATGGGAGACCTCGCAGACCTTCAGCCACCTTACTTGCTTCAGAAGACAGAATAGAGTACCTTACAGTCATAAAAGACTTCAAAGAACACACCTGAGGTTGTTTTCAACCTGACAAAGAACTTCGAACCAGACTACAGGATGCACACAGTCAACGAAGAAACATTAAGAAGTATGGGTGTGAACAACTCCCCCACTCTGTCTTGATGAACTCAATTAAATGTACATCTACTACTACGGTTATCCATTCTCCTATAAGAACCCCTAAAGAAAATATTGTAAAGGTTTTTTTTGTTGTTGATTAGTTGTAGGGATTCATTCGATTGTTAGAACAGTTGTTGGGGGGAAGTAGCTGAGTAGTTTGTAATTTAGTAGGCTGGGAGGAGAAAGTTTGGACTGTATTAGCCATTGACCTCAGTGTATGTGACTAGTTTTGCACATCAATTTATCAATCATTTTACAGGATCCTAGTCTACATTACAGGTGATGTTTCTTTACTTATTTCATGTTTAAATCATGTTGTTCATATTTCTCTGATAAGAATCAGTAAATCAGGCTTAGGATATACCCCTGCATGGTACCCTAATGTCCATTGCTCTTCTTATCTTTGATGTTTTCTAATGGTAGTGAATATAAGAGCAAATTCATGTAATTTAACTAGTTAAAGATGTTGGTCTAGCCCATGCTTACTGATGTGCGAATTCGGGGTTTGTTGCTTAGATGTTCTGGCCGGGTTTAAGTTGGAAGAATTGGGATACCAGGGATTTAGTGTAAGCCCTATCCACTGGGGTCCTTTTCCAACAGATTGGCCTTTCTAAGATCCCTTGGAGTTGGTGTCAAAAGCATTGAAGGTTCAAAGTCCTTCTGTGATCTCAGGCCTAGTTCTATGTCTAAATCTTAAGTGTTTTCTCTTTGAGAGTATGCTGAAGTAGGCCTGGAGTTAAATGACCTCTGACCTGATCTTAAGCTACCCTTTGTGTCTTTCCTTTTCACTCCTTAATGTTCCATTCACCATCTATCTAAAATATCCCTTAGTATAGATGACTTGCCCTATGAAAGCTTTGGTTTGTTGTTATGCAAGTAATCCCCTTTCATGACTCCATAGCCCAATGGATGGCATATTCCTAACCTATCCTCTTTTGTCGAAACATCTTGCTTCTTCGTTCCTTTCATTCCATAACCTTCTCAGTTAATGATCTCTGACGAACCCAACAACCAAATCATTTAAACCCCCCTTTGTGCTTCATACCTAACCTAATACCCCATTTTGAGCCTTCAAAGATATATCATTCTTTTCTTTTATGGAGAGATCCCTCTTCGGATCCAGGAGGGCTAGATCCTAGGATCCCAAAGTGGTTATGATGTTGTTTAGTCTTTTTGTCTTACCAATCTGGCCAAAAAACTGGAACCCCAACAGTACCTTTAGAATGTTCTACATGCAACACTTCTCTCTAGTGTTGTTGTTACTGCAGCTTCTGAAACTGAAAAGCATCCAAACTAAATCAGTATAATGCATCTTTCACTAGAGTCTTTGACTGCTACTATCTATTGCATTAACTACTGAAAACTCTTTGTTGCTTCTTACTCTGCACGGTTCTCCCCAATATCTGACTGATTCTAATCTATGCATCTGTCACTCTGTCATCTGACTACATCACTGCCACTGATCCATCCTGCTGTTGTGTACTATGGGCCCCCGTAGTAAGGTAATGATCCATGAGACAAGACATCTTAATGGACCCTACTTGAATTTCTGTACTCTTGGGAGTATTACTTTACATTGCCCCGCCTCTCAAATGGAGGTATGGCTACATGTGCTCCAGCTACCCAATTGGCTCGAAATTCCCTCCTGCACGAGGTATCTACTTGAGTGGATGCCTCCACTCAGTCTCCTCTCTACTTCTCCAATTATGGCTGCTCCACAACGTTTTGAGGCTTCTTTTGAGGCTTCATGTTGAGAGGTAATTCATTCTCTCTCTCAACCAACAAGTATCTAACCTTTGCATTCCTCCCCAAATATTTTCATGCATCTTCAACCTCGAGATCATATAGATTCTTGACTCAGAAACCGATCTACTTCACCTAGTCCATGGCGATGTGTCTGAGAAAAAGCTTTCATTTGCTAAATATTACATCATAGCCACAATCTTCCAATACCATGATAGAAACAAGAGTCTTCTTTAGTCCTGGAACAAATAATATATATGTGAGTCTGACATGGGACCCAGACTCCCTCTGAATGGTAATACTACTGATGCCATTTGCGTTATACCTCCCATCATCTCCAAAATCTATGTTTTGCTTGAGGTATTTCTTCTTCAACTCACTGAACACATTTTTATTCCTCGTCATATGGAACGAGGCACCGCTATCGAGATACCACATGCATCCCATTACAGTTCTTTCCATGCATGCAATGAGAGTGAAATCAAGTTTGAACTGTGAAACTAGAGCTTCATCTGTTGTTGTTACTACAGGCTCCTTCTTGCTTGCCTTCTTTTGTGGAAATTTCATGGCATAGTGCCTGAATTCATGATAGTGAAAACACTTGATGTTGGAAAAGTATTTCCTCTTTCCCTCTTCGCCTTGGGAATTATTTCCCTTCCATTTCTTTCCTTTACTGAATAATGTAAAGTCCTCTTCTTTGGAAGAGGTCTCATCTTTGGTGTTTCTCCTAAACTCTTCCTGCACCAAGTCATACCATAATCACTCCTACTCTGGTAGCTTCTCCCTACCATTTACTGAATCCTGGTAGCTATGCTAGCTCTTGGGAAGGCCTAGAAGTGCTAGTCTCACTAGATCGTCCTCGGCAATAGTAACACCAATACTCCCAAGCTCATCCATCTTGATTTTTTAGAGCTTGTCCTTCAGCGCCAACTTTTTGTGGTCATTTTGTTCTTAAAAAAATATGTTAAGGCATTCTACATATCATGTGGATTTTCCTTTCCATGGAGGTTCGAGACAATATCATCTCAAACTCCTTATAATAGAATCCTTCTCACCTTTGCTACATTCTTCTTCCATGCATCCATATTCTGATCATATGTCATTGCGGGCCTAGGAATATCATTGTCTATGAACTCCTTCAGCCTATTGTCCTCCAACATTTACTCCATCTTGTCCTTCCAATCTATGTAATTTGAACTACCCTCAAGGATAGATTCAAGTCTCAATCCACAAAATGACATCCCGATTCTATTGTTGGTCCTCAAGAATAAATCTGAAAATTAGGTGTTAGGATATTCTGACACATAGGAAATAGTTAATAATAACTTAGTCTAGTGTAGAGTTAGGTAAAGTGTGTTTCTTTACCATGTACATTTGTACTTTTAATTCGACGGTCACGATTTGTAGTGATCCGACGTTTATCTCTCACCTCGGTATTAATGACACTTGATCTGTGGCTTAGCACCCGATTGGTCCATGATCTCTACTTAAAGAGCATGGAGGATCATTTGTTCGAAAACCGTTTATGAGAGAAACATATGTAGCTTTTCTTTTATATTAATAAATTCCTTGAAGTGGCTGTGTTGGCTCACAGCGTGGACTGTTTCCCTCTTTGAGGGTTTTAACCACATGATTATACTGGTATACTGATTTGTGATCTTTTTGTGAGCTGTGACCTTTGGTTCTTGATCTATAGAACTTACCCTGTAAATTCATACATGGCATCACAACTATTTTGAGGGTCGCGTCCATTGCTGATCAAAATCTGAAGCTGGTTTGACTGCATGTGAATGCCGTTTTGTAGATCTACTATTTCTGAACATTTTTGGGCTTGGAGAACTGCTCGGTTGTGTCCAGAGTGTCTGTTATAGTGAGGAACGCCTTTCATTTCACGCGAAAAGGTTTCCGACTACCCAAGTTATGTCAGTTTAGATCTGGAGGTATAAAGCATCTATTTTGCAGTTATATTTGTTAATAGTTCTTCTTATTTCGATTTATTTTTTTTGTTTTCGGTATTAAGATTTTATTTATTTTCCATATCTATACCCTCTTCTTTGTGTATGCTCTTTTTTGTACACTTCGTGCGATCTCGGCAAATCAGATACATGAAAAAGGGAATTTTTTTGCTACATATGCTCTTTCCCCACGTCTCTGTGCGATCTCGGGAAATCAGAAATATTGAAAAAAGTGATAGTTGCCAGTAAGGCTAACCGAGAATCTAACATTCTACCGTAAGGCTTTTCATTTCGTTTTGTTTCTTTTTTTTGTGTTTTTTGTGCAGGAAAAAGCACGCACACCACCCCCAATAATAATAATAATAATAATAATAATAATAATAATCCACCTTTCCTCCTTTCTAAAATAACATAATCCTTTTACTATCTCACTTGGTGAGGGGTTAGTTTATGAGAATAAAGGTCTTGGGTTCAAGTCTCCTTCTCAAGTTTCTTTTGTAAAAAGTTTTAGTTCAAAGGGGCAGGATTTTTTTTTAAAAGCCGCACTTCATCCCGTTCTCGTAACTTTTTCGGCATCTACAACTTGTTTTTTCAAAAGGTATAACTTCTTCATCCTGAAGTCGTTTTTCGAGCCGTTTTTTTTTAAACAACCTAATTTTTGGAGATCTTTCCATTAAGTAGTTAGTTTCGGATTTTATCAGCTTCAGTTTTTTTTTTTTAAATGGGAAGTGCATGCCCGATTATTCTTAACAACACCAATTATTTCCAATGGCTACCTCACATGATAGATATACTTAGAAATAAAGGGCTTTATAGAATAGCCACAAGACAAGAAACTAAACCTTCCGATGATGATAAAGTTGCTAAATGGGAAAATAAACAAGATCAAGCATGAGGGTTGATAGGAATGTCCATTGCTCAAGATCTTCGATTTCATATCCTTGACATTGACACCCTTGATGAGGCCCTGGAAAGGCTAAATTTTTTTTTGGCGTTCGAAATCAAATCCGGGCCCACCAGCTTGAAAATGAGTTGCTTACTTTGGACCCCAATAATTTCTCCTCCATTGAAGATTTTTTGTCCAAATTTAAGACCCTCTGAATTCTTTTAGAAAGTTTTAAGATCAAGAAGGATGATGGTAGCCTCATATATTGCATTCTTGCCAAGCTTGGTCCTACATAATCTGTATTTTTTTTCCGCCTTCCATTCCACTAGAGAAGCCATCATTTCTTTAGGAACCACCTACAAGAATCCCTCTTTTGATGCCTTTTGTGATTCTTTGATAAGAGAACAAGAAAAATTTTTACACCTTGGTCTTATCACTGCTAGAAATTCTTCTAAGAAAGCCTTAGCAGCCCAACAACAACCATATCAAAAGAACCCCAAGAAGTAGTATCCTAAAAAATATGGTCCTAAACCAAACAAGGGCCCTAAGAAATTTTAGCAGCAAATTGAAAAATCAAATCACCAAAATAATAAGGCAAATCAAAACAAAGGGAGGAAGATAGATAGACATTGCAACTTTTGCAATCGGGATGGCCATATAGAGTCCAAATTTTTTAAGAATATGGAAGCCTTAGAAGCAGCAATGAAGAAGCACAACATCAATTTGGAGCACTCTTCACCTTCATCTTCAGGCATGGCACTTTCTTCTTGTGGTTGTCAAGCATCAAGATTTGGTTATGCATTAAATGTATCTTCTTCTTCTCCTTCTCAAGAGTGGCTCATTGGTTCTGGAGCTTCTTACCACATGGCTAAAAATAAATCCATGTTTTCTTCTTTAAATAATTGTAACACCAAACATATTTATGTTAGTGATGATAGATCTCTTAGTGTTACATAGGATCTAGAACCATTCATCTAGATAATGGTCAGTTGAATGACGTACTGTGTGTTCCTACCTTTTCATGCAACCTTCTATCTATTTATCAGATAACTCATTCAGTTGAAGGGAAAATAGTATAATTCTCACCTCATGATGTTGTAATCAAGGACCTCAAAGATCCTAAACATATTTTAGCTATTGGCATTGCTGATGATTCCACAAGGTTGTATAAGTTTGAAAACTTTGGGTCATCATCTCTTCCCTCTGTTTTTGTTGCTCATAATGATGATGTGAGCAAACTATGGCATGAGCGATTTGGTCACTTAAACTATCGCTCTCTTCAAACACTATGTAAGGAAAATATGGTGATGGGCCTTCCTATGGTATCTTGCCGGGATGGTGTTTGCTTCGGATGTGTACTCGGAAAACATCATGGGGATAGTTTTGACAAATGTGCCTCTTGGCACGCTTCAGCCCCTTTGCAGCTTGTGCACAGTGATTTATGTGGTCCACTTCCTGTTGTTTCTTTCTCTGGTTGCAAGTACTTCTTAAATTTCATTGATGATTTTTCCAAACGCACTTGGGTATATTTCTTAAAACTCAAAAGTGAAGTTTTTAACATGTTCTTTGCCTTTAAGGCCTTTGTTGAGAAACAATCTAGACATAAAATTCTTAAGTTAAGATCAGACAATGGCAGAGAATATGTTAACAAAAAATTTATCAAATTTTGCACTGAGCATGGCATTCAGTTGCAACATATTGTTCCATATCATCCACAACAAAATGGTGTAGTTGAAAGGAAGAATCGCACCTTAAAAGAAATGGCTAATTGTATGCTTCAATCTAAAGGACTTGGTCTCAATTTTTGGGCAGAAGCCATTAACTGTGAAAATTACATAGTAAATCACACTCCTACTAAGGTTTTAAAGAATATAACTCCAGAAGAAGCTTGGAGCTCAATCAAACTAGATGTAAGTCACTTTCGTGTTTTTGGAAGTGATGCTTGGGCCCATATTCTAGATGCGAAACATAAAGCCTTAGAACCTAAGAGTAAAAAATGTATTTTTGTTGGATGTTATGAAGATGTCAAAGGATATAGACTTCTTCATCCAAAATCCAAAAATATAATCATTAGAAGAGATGTAAATTTTGATGAAAATATATCGGCTTGCAAGCCTAGTTCGACGGGTGTGCCACCTTTGGCCTGCAAGCCTCATTCGGCATATGTGCCACCTCTCTCTCTCTCTTCTATTTTTAATAGCATTCCTTCTAGTTGAGATGATGAAAGTGAGGATGAAAATCCTCCTCTAACTCATGAAATTTTTCCTTATACTCCACTGCTTCCAAGATGGGTCCACTCTACTCGGATGCAGCAGGTTCTCTTGTAGGTTACCCTGCCGATCAATAACGTACATGTTCTCAGTTCGAAAGAGCCTCTTCCTTATTGGCTCAAGTTATAGAAAAAATTGATCCATAAACCTTTGAAGAAGCCTCCAGTCATATAGATTGGGATGAAGCTATGAATGAAGAGTATCATTCCTTATTGGAAAACAATACTTGGGATCTTGTTCCTCTTCCAAAAGGAAGAAAACTTGTTAGATGCAGATGGGTTTACAAAACCAAGTTTGGACCAGATGGAAAAGTGGATAGACATAAAGCTCGTCTTGTCGCTAAATGTTTTTCACAAGTTGAAGGAATTGACTATACTGAAACCTTCTCCCTTGTTGCCAAAATGAATTCTATCTACCTTGTTCTTTCCCTTGTTGCCTCCTTTACATGGGAAGTCCATCAGATGGATGTTAAATCCACCTTGTTACATGGAGATTTTCATGAAGAAATATACATGGAACAACCCCCTGGCTTTATCAAAAAAGACTCCAGCCTTGTTTGTCACCTTAGGAAGTCTCTCTATGGTCTCAAACAAGCTCCTCGGGCTTGGTATTCCAAAATGGATAGATTTCTCTTAGATAATGGCTTTTCTAGGTGTCATTCTGACAACACTGTCTACACCAAGAAGGTGGGTAATTCCTTAACCATCCTTGTCCTTTATGTTGATGATCTTATCCTTACTGGTAGTGATCCAAACCATATAAACCATGTGAATTCTAGCCTCAAAAATAAGTTTGAAATGACAGACTTAGGACACTTGCATTATTTCCTTAGTCTTCAAGTCTTGCAATCCAAGGAAGGCATTACCCTCTCTCAGTCCAAGTATGCCTGTGATATTCTACACCACTTTCACATGGAAGACTGTAAGCCTACCCCTTCTCCCTTTCAGTCTGGAGTCAAGCTTTCAGTCAACTATACTACCCCTGAAGTTGATGCTACCTTATACTGTCAACTTGTTGGTAAAATTTTGTATCGAACCCATACCCGTCCTGACCTTTGCTTTGTCGTTGGTCTTGTTGCTCGGTTTATGCACAAACCTCATGAAAGTCACTAGAAAGCAGCTAAAATAATACTTCAATATATTCAAGGTACATTTCAGTTCAGGATTCATTACAGTGTAGGAGCATCTCCCTTGTTGATTGGTTTCACTGATTCTGATTGGGCTAGTGACCCTGATGATCGGAAGTCCACTACAGGATATGTATTCACTCTTGGTTCGGGACCTATTACTTGGTCTTGTAAGAAACAAAGTGCCATCTCCCTTTCTTCAGTAGAAGCATATTATCGTGGTGCAGTTGAAGCCAGCAAGGAAGCCATGTGTCTTCGTCAGATCCTGTCTAAATTTGGTCTTCATCAGCAACATCCAACTACACTTTGGTGTGATAATCAGAGTGCCATTCAGCTATTTAAAGATCCAATTCAGGATCACCGTATGAAGCACATTTAACTCCACATACACTTCATCAGAAAGCTCATTCATGATCGTGTTCTTGAAGTGTAGTATTGTCCGACCAATGATCAAGTAGCCGATATCTTTACGAAGGCTCTCATAGAAGCGAAGTTTACCAAGATTCGATCCATTCTTGGAGTTTAGGAAAGTTTTCATTAAGGGGACATAGGCTCTAATGCCTCCTTCCTTCTCCTACTGTGTCACTTTTGTAAATCCTTCAATCCTATCCCAATTTTTTCTTAAGGGGGGATGTTAGGATATTTCAACACATAGGAAATAGGCTCCTTTTGTGTTACCTTTGTAAATCCTTCAATCCTATCCCAATTTGTTCTTAAGGGGGGATGTTAGGATATTCCGACACATAGGAAATAGTTGAGAATAACTTAGTCTAGTGTAGAGTTAGGTAAAGTGTGTTTCTTTAACATGTACATTTGTAACTTATAATCCGACGGTCATGATTTTTAGTGATCCGATGGTTATCTCTCACCTCAGTATTAACGACACTTGATCTGTGGCTTAACACCCAATTGGTCCATGATCTCTATTTAAAGAGCATGGAGGGTCATTTTTCCGAAAACCGTTTATGAGAGAAAAATATGTAACTTTTCTTTTATATTAATAAATTCCCTGAAGTGGTCATGTTGGCTCAGGGTGTGGACTGTTTCCCTCTTTGAGGGTTTTAACCACGTGATTATACTGGTGTAATGATTTGTGATCTGTTTGTGAGCGGTGACCTTTGGTTCTTGATCTACAGAACTTACCCTGTAAATTCCTACATTAGGTTCACCTATTTTAAAAAAACTCATATTCTTATCTTCTATAGTGATACCTTCTCTGATACCATGTATAAAATCCACATAGATTCAACTAATCTTGTAATATGCTAAAACAAAATAATTGAATCTATTCTACAAATTTTGGAAACCAATTATGATCACACAATCCCATGAACAAGAAAGAGAAAGAATTTCAATTTCACAACACAAAGATTTATCTGGGGAAAGCCTCAGCTAAAAACCATTCTATATTTATATTGAATAAATCAAGAATATGAAACAATAAATTTCCTCTCTCGGGCTTGAAAGATATTTTATAAAGGTAACAATATCGATACCAGTCGTGTTATACTTCCCATTGTCTCCAAATTCTATGTCCTTCTTGAGGTCTTTCTCCTTCAAATCACTGAAGATATCTCTATTCCTTATCATATGGAATAAGGCACCATTGTTGTTGTTGTCCTCTTGTATTCTATAGTTTCACTAGGTGACTATGGGTTTATTACAATCAACAAAAGATAGAATTCTTTTCCTATAAGCTATCTTTAGAAATCTCACTGCCTTCATTATCTTCATAAAACCTTTTTCAATATCTCTCACTTTGTCTTCTCAAAGTCACCCTGCTGCTCCAAAAAAACTCATTTTGGGTTTATTTCCCTCATTTTCACCCTTCTTCCCATCCTAAAGTCCCATTCTCTCATCTTCCCCACATAACACCCATTTTCATCTCCCAAAAACCTCATTAACCCCCCTCACTTTCACCCTTCTCCCCTATTTGCACTAAAGCAATGCAAAAAAATCCTTTTTTGCATTATTTTAAATAAACATTTAACCTTTCGGGACCCATTTTTTATATTGAAACTCTATTTTTATATAAAACACCCGACCCTTTATGTTTTCTAACCCCACCCCTTTATACATATTAAAGCCCCTGCTTTAATGCTTTTAAACCCTCCCATTTTCCTTATAAATAAAGTTTTCTGCTTATTTTATTGCCCCTAGGCCCCACTCTCCACCAAACCCTGTGCCATGAATAAAATTTCGCCATCTGTCCACCCGGAACCCACTCCCTTTGACTTGCCCGTCACTCCCAAATCTCTCAACCACCATTGATCTCATCACCCTAGATCCAGCGGACGACGGCACATATCGCAAATATATATGCGCGGGGGTTAAAGAAACCCCAACCATAGGAAATGGGCGGTATCCCTCTACCACGTGTCACCCACTGTATGGAATCGCGTCTGCTCCTCCAAAACCATTAACCTCTGCTCCTCCCGTGCAAAAACCACTCTCGTCCCTTCGCACCAAATCAAATACCGCCTCATCCAATTTAAATGATCTAGAGCCTTGTGGCTCTGCGATGAAGCCCTGACCCACCATTAACACCGATGCACTACTCCAGGAGCCCACAAACCCCAAAATAATCGCAGAAAAGCCCCTCAATGCAGCTTTTAAATTAATTTGTTGTTTTATTATGTAGGTTTCCTGGTAGGAATGCAAGAAATGCATTTCAAGGGTCTGAAATCGTTTAAATGAGTGATCTAGATGACGATCTAGAGACTTGTTTTATTTTTAGGAGGATCAAAGGCATAAAACCAAGCATAATCATCGATAAATCATGATTATTGGTGGTTATATAAACCCTCCGACAGTAGAAGATTCCTACCCTGCACAGTAAAATACAAATAGAGATGCAAGTGAAGGAGAAAAATAGTCAGAAGACTGTGACAGTGAAGATGAGGGGATTAAGGATAATCCAAGTTCTCAAGAAGGTTAAAACAAAGTAAAGGCGCAATCACAGGAAGATAAAAGTCAAAACAAAACACAGAGATGAGTACAAAGGATTTAAAATATTAAATCAAGGATTAAGGGACAAATAAAAAATATTAGCCACAAAGCAGAGGAAAAGACAATGAGGCAGACAGTTAAAGGATAAATCCAAGTTTTAATACCCAAATAGTGCTTAAAGGATAAAATAAAAGTAGATAAACACAAGAGGTAGATTCGAATGATCAGATAAAAGCATCTAATTCTTCAATGGACACATTTGGACACCTACAACATGTTTTCTTTCAATAAAGACATCAGCAGTTATTAAGACAGTCAGAGATATTTCTCATCTGCCCAGCCATTATTGAGAAAGCATTAAAGTCAAATATTTCCAAAAAGTTATCTCAAATAGTTAAGTTAGGAGTTAATATTGCAGTGAGTATGTCTTAGATATTTTTCCTTGGGCCTTGCATGGTCTCAAATGTCAAAAACTCATTAACTTTGTAATAAATAACATCTAAAACCCTAGCTTATGACCACCTCCTCATTTTGCAGATAAATACTGCATGTATTGGTCATTTTTAGTGTTGTTTGTTTGGTTGATTGGTTGCCTAATTGTTGGTTTCTGAGCTAGTTGGAGAGTGCTATGCTGGATTTGAGAAAGCTCTGAGTTGCAGAGATCTATTGTACTGGAGTAATGTAACTTTTTTGAACATCAGTAAAACAAGCACGTTAATAGGATTCTTGAGCTATGTTAATGGTGAGTTTTTCCTTCTTTGTCAATGTTTTCCTTTTGTTTTCCATTTTTTCCATTATTTCTCTGATAAAAGAACATAAATTTTAGATTAGGATATGTTTTTCTGGAACCCTAATTCTGTCTACATTCTTTATCTTAATGTTTTCTTCTGCAAGGTCTGATTGGAGAAATCCTAATTTCTCTCTGGTTCCACTTAGCTTGTTGTCTTGAAAATTATTTAATAGAGTCAAGCCAAAGAAGTCTATGGTATGCCCTGTCCTTTGGTGTAGCTTGAAACAATGTTTTTAAGTCCTTTATTTGAAGTATGGTAGAGTTCAACCAAGGAATTCTATGGTACACCTTATCCTTTGGTTTTCCTTAAACTGTTGCTACAAAGGTCTTTAGAGTGTTTGATTAAAGAAGATAGGTTTAACTTTCTCTTTAGTTACACTCATTGTTATCTTAAATGCTTTCTTTGTCTGAAATTAATCTTAGGATTGTTAGATTTTTGTCTTAAAGGTTTGCTTATTAAATTCTAGCCAAAGAAGTCTATGGTATGCCATGTCCTTTGGTTTGCCTCAAACAGTTACCTCAAAGGCTTTTCTTGTTGAAGTAGAGTTAAAATATTCTTAATTGATTTTTAGTTTTGTTCTCTTCACAACTTATTTTCATTTCATATGCCATCTAATCTAAGATATCTACTTGATATAGTTAGCTTGCCCTATGAAAACCCTTGTAGAGTTGATGAACAATTAAATCCTTTTATGACTCCATAGCCCAATGGATCAATATTTCTCATGGTATATCTATTCAGCTGAAACACTCCCTCAATTAATCACACCATTGATCTATCAACCTATCAATCAATCAATAAAAACAAACAAGTCCTTATAACTTTGTAACTAGCCTAACATCATAAAAAAAGCGCAAATACATACAATCTATAAATAATTACACAGAGATATCCCTCTATGAGTCCAAGAAGGCTAGGTCCTAGGATTCCAAAGTGGTTTTTATTTGTTTCCCTACAGAGTTTGTTCTTGCCAATCTTGAAAATCACAGGGAGCCAACAGTCAAGATACCACATGCATCCAATTACAATGCTTTCCATGCATGCAATGAAAATGAAATTGAGTTCGCACCGTGAAGATATAACTTCACGTGTTGCTACTAATACGAGCTCCTTCTTGCTTTCCTTCTTCTGTGGACATTTCATGGTAGCATGAATTTTTCATTAAGTCAAGAATATGAAACAATACAATGCTTCTCTGAGAATTTAGATCTCTCTGCACTATCTCTAACTGTCTCACTCTGATCCAAGCAAGTTTGGTCCAATAATTAACCAATTTATTGCCTCTAGATGCCCAGCCTTGCTTGCACAACCCCTAGGGAAATTGAGCCCCTATTAATTAGTAAATTCCCCATAATTGATTGCGCAATATATCCAAGGCCTTCTTAGATGACCTCATGCATGACCTCTAAAATTTTCTAATTATACAACTGATAGTATACTTCCCATTAACTCCAATATCAACTAGGTCTTCTGCAAAAGTGAAATGAAATAGTTATTTATAGTGAGTATTCAGTTATCTGATTGATCACTGCATGTGAATTAAATTAGATTTAATTCACTTGACCTCTCACTAGCTCCTCCATCAGTTAGAACTAGTTAAATTGATTTTAACTCAAATAATTAAGTTAAATTACAACTCAAAATAAACTGTAACTCGACCCCCTAAAAATTAGAGAGAACTCTACATGCCTTCAGTTTGACACACAACTTGAATTGACTGAGCTAACTAAGTCTTCCTAACTTAGTTAACTCATACAAGATGTCATGTGATGTGGAATTAAAATTCCCTTCTAATTTAATTATGGGAAAATTAAATTAGAAGCCCCTTCTTGTTGCCAATTTCAACACTCCCTCTCAATAAGAAAAGGATTTTATGCTACCTCGATCCTTCCTGGAACTCGAATTTTCCTCTTGACAATGCCTTCTTCAAGATGTAATCATCTGTCTCCTCTATAGGAATGTACTCTAATGACATAATTCTCTCTGCACACAATCTTTGATATGGTGATAATGAACATCAATATGCTTGGACCTGTCATGAAAATGAGATTCACTGAGAGTTTGATGCAACTCTTGTTATCACAATAAATCACCATTGGATCCATATATTTACCAAAAAAACCAAGAACTATCTTCCTCGTCCAGATGGGCTCACATGTTTCTTGGCTATTATTCATGTACTTTGCATATGTTAAACATAGTGAAACTGATCTCTGCTTCATACTATACCAGGAAAATATTGCTAACCCAATGCTAAATATTCCCCCTCAGTTTTCTCTTCCTTTCGAATGAAATCCTTTCCCAATTTGCATATCTTAACCTTTGAAGCTTCACTCCCTTTGTCTGTTTGTACCATAGCCCAAACTCTGTAGTGCCTCTAAGGTATCTCAACACATGATTTCCTACCTTCCAAAAGAGATTGGTAGGCTTAAGCATAGCGTGACTAATCTGGTTAACCACATAGCATATGTCTGGTCATGTGTTCACCAAATACATGATTGAACCCACAAGCTCCTTATAGATGATAGCATATACTACTTCGCCTGAAGTAGAATCCTCCTTCCTTTAGTTCCGTTCTAGCTGAGTCTCCATGGGTTTGTTGCCCTCCATGTGGAACTTCCTCAAAATCTTGTTGGCATAATTTCCCTAAGATACAAATATCTCCCCATCTCTTTGCCAAATTTCTAATCCAAGGAAATAATGCAAAAGCCCCATATCCTTCATCTCAAATTCTCTTGTAAGACCCTCTTTGCAAGACCTTATGAGCTACTCATCACCTGTTAGTCTCAAATCATTGACATAAAGTACAATGATAAAATTTTTACCTTCTACCACAATATGGTAAAGTTTCACATCACTTTTGGTAAAGCCCAACCCGGTGAAGTAGTTGTTAATCTTGGTGTACCAAGCATGACGTGCTTGTTTCAGTCCATAAAACACTCTCTTGAGTCTTTACACATGTGACTCTCTATCGAAAGTCTCAAAACCTTTCGGATGCTCAATGTACACCTCTTCGTCAATCACTCAGTTGAGGAAGGTTGTCTTTCCATCCATCCGATGTATCTTCCATCCCATATGCATTGAACATGAAAGGATAGATATGATTGAAGAGTACCTTGCGATTGGTGCAAAGGTATCCTTGTAATCAATCCCCTCCACCCTAGTGAACCCTATGGTCACAAATTTGGCCTTGTGTTTCTCAACACTCCCATATGCTGCCTGCTTCACCTTGTAGATCCACCTGGATCCTACAACTGACTTCCCCTCCAATCTTGGGACAACTTCCCATGCACTATTTCTGATAATGGATTCATAATGCTCAACCATGGCATACACTATTTTCTTCCACTCTCTAATCCTTTGCTTCTGGCTGCTCCACATTGTAGAAATTACATCGATGTATTCAATCCAATCATGTGATGTACTAAAACAAGATATTGAATCCTTCTACAATATTTGTGGAATATAAATCACGATTTCTCAATCACATGCAAGTAAGAGAAATAAGTGAATCAATCGCACAAAACAAGATTTTCTTGGGGAAATCAACTGCTCAAAACCCCTCCATATTTATTTTATAAACATTCAAGGAATCATGAATCAATACAAGGCATGTGTGCTCACAGGAACCTCATACAGTCTACCAATTGTCTCACATTGATCTAGGAAAAATTGTACCAATACATAGCCAATTTCCTGCCCACCTTTAGCTTTCATTTATCATGAAAGCCATAGGAAAAATAGTTCATATTAAATAGGAATTCCAACCTTCCTTGACTGCACAATCCATCATGGGCATCATGTGGCTTTATAATTGCATCAGGAAATTCACTAATAATACAATTGATAGTTTACTTGCCTTTAACCTTTGTCTCAACTGGGTCATCATCAGAATTGACATGCATGAAACTATTAATAGTGAATCATCAGTTACTTGGTAGATCACTACTTGTGAATTAAAAATATTTTAATTCACGTGATCTTCCACTAGCTCATCAATCAGTTAGAACTAGTTAAATTGATTGTAACTCAATTAATTTGAGTTAAGTGATTTCACTCACACCACACTAGTGCTACAACTGCAACTTGACCCTGTAAATAATAGAATCACTATACATGCCTCACCTTTGGCCCTCAACTCTAAATTATTCAGCTAACTAAGTCTATCACACTTAGTTAACTATTACAAGTTGTTATGAGATAATATTAAAATTTACTTAAAAATTGGACGCCCACATTAGCACTAATGTGTCACTTGAATTCCTCACTCATGTGTGATTGGAATCCCACACTAGTATGTGGTGCATTTTCTTGTTGAATTTCAACACACATCTTGAGGTTCTTCTTTTGGAGCTAAGATCTCCTCAACTGCATGCAACTAAAGCTCCCTCTCAAAGGAAATTTGCATGGCTTTCTCTTCATCAAAGTTCGCATCTCTTCTAACCACTGTCATCTTGTGTACTGGAAAGTACACTTGATAGTTGCGAGAGGTATCAATGCACCCCACAAATATTCCCAACTCAGTTTCTACCTCTAGCTTTTTCCTGACATCTTTGGTTACATGGAAATAAACTGATGAACCAAAAATTTTAAACTACACCACATCTAGTTTCTTACCTGAAAAATGTTCCTCTAGTGTACTCATCCCAAGAATCTGATCAGGACTTCTATTATGCACAAATATTGTTGTGTTGCATGCTTCAGTCCACAAATCCAATGGTAGACCGTGATCATGAAACATCGTGTGTGATGCTCCCACAATAGTTATGTTCTCCCTATCTACAACCCCATTCTACTATGGGTTATGAGGTGTTATCAATTCTCATTGAATTCCTTCTAAAAAACAAAATTTCTTGAATTCATTCGAGACATATTATACCCCACTGTCACTCTTGAGAGCCTTCACCCTCTTCCTTGTATCTTTTTAGACAAGTGGTTTGAACTCACAAAACTTCGAGAACGTCTGATATTTCTTCTTCATGAAGAATATTTAACACTTGCATGAAAAATCATCTACAAATTTAGCGCTGAAGGACAAGCTCAGAACAATAGAGACCACAGGAAGTTGGCGCTGAAGGACAAGCTCAGAACAATAGAAACCACAGGAAGCTGGTGCTGAAGGACAAGCTCAGAAAAATCAATATGGAAAAGGGTGACACAATACCAAAATACTTGATGAATTTCACTCAATCTCTAGATGAGCTTGGAAGTGTTGGTGTGGCAGTTTCTGAGGATGATCTAGTGAGCCTAGCACTTCTAGGCCTTCCAAAGAGCTGAAAAAATTACCAGGATTCGGTGAATGGGAGGGAGAAGCTACCAAAGTGTGAGCGATTATGGTTTGACTTGGTACAGGAAGAGATTTGACGGAATAATAGAGATGGATCCTCATTGAAGACTGATGATGAGTATAATTGTGCCTTGGCTAGAAAGGTGAAGAAAGGGAAAGGGAAGGTATCCCATTTCAAACCAGATTCTAGCTAGGAAAGAAAGAATAAGGACTTGTCAACGATAAAATGTTTTCACTATCGTGAGCTTGTAAACTATGCTACAAAGTGTCCGCAAAAGAAGACTTACAAGAAGCCCTCAGGAGGAGCAAAAATTGAAGCACTTGCTTCGCAATTAGAGTTGGATTTCACTCTCATCGCATGCATGGTGTCATCGGTGATGGGTTCTGTGTGGTACCTGGATAGTGGAGCTTCATTCCATATGACCAGAAACAAATAATTCTTCAATAACTTAGAGGATAAGGATCTCTAGATGCACATTGAGATGGGATATGACGGGAGGTATAGCGCAACCGACATAGGTACAATTACCTTTGAGAGGGAGTCTGGTACTCCTCTCACATTAAAATATTTCATGTATGTTCCTAGTTTAAAGAAGAATTTAGTTTCAATTGCTATGTTGGAATACCATGACTATGATGTGATATTTAGCAAAGGAAAGGCATTCCTTTGTCACAAAGCCACAAGACATGTGAAGAAGATCGAGGTTCAGGTAAAGAACGTCTATAAATTGGATGTAGAAGATTGTGATGTCTTGAGAATGAAAGAAAAGAAGGCACATATCCAAGACATCAGAGATTTATGACATAGAATATTGGGCCATCTACACCATGGCACTTTGAAGATCATACACCAGATTTCTATAGGACTTCCCAAGGGTGCACTTGAGCAGTGAGATACATGCAAAGGGTGTACATTGGCCAAGTACACCAAATCCCCCTTTCATGATAAGGAAAGCTGAGCAAAGGTGATCCTTGAAATAGTTCACTTAGATGTGTGTGGACCATTCTTGATATCCTTGAAAATGGAAACAAGAAATATTGAAAATGGCATCAAAAGGGATTCTAATTTAATTTTCCCTTAATTAAATTAGAAGAAAATTGTAATTCCGCATCACATGAAAACATGTATGAGTTAAATGAGATAGGAATACTTAGTTAGCTCAGTCAATTCGAGTTGAGGGTCAAACTAGAAGCATGCAGAGTTCTCTCTAAGTCTTAGGGGGTCCAATTATAGTTTATTTTGAGTTGTATTTATTTAACTTAATTATTTTAGTTAAAATTATTTTAACTAGTTCTAACTGATGGAGGAGCTAGTAAGAGGTCCAATTAATTAAATCTAATTTAAGTCACATGTAGTGATCAATCATATAACTAAAAATTCGGTATAAATAATTGTTGCATGTTAGTTATAAGGAAGACCCAGTTGAGATTGGAGTGAAAGGGAAGTATACGATTAGTTATATAATTAGAAAATTTCACAGGTCATTCATGATGTAACGAGAAGGCTTAAATGTATTGCGCAATAAATTATTGGGAATTTCCTAATTAATAGGGGCTCAATTTCCCTGGGGATTTCACAAGCAAGGTTGATGATCCAAGTGGCTCCAGGGACACACATGGAACAAAAAGGGCTTATGGAAGCTCAAAAATAAAAGTGTTTAGATTACTCTCGAACCAGCTTCAGGTTGAGGATCTCGTCATCTTGATCGGAACAGTGTGAATGGTTCGTCAAACTGAGCTCTTATGTGAAAGTTAGAGCCATTCAAATTTTTGGGTTGACGTCGCCCATGCGGCATGCTTAAAGAAGGTGCAATTTTGCTGAAATTTGGCCAGCTCCGGCCTGATTTCAGGAAAAATTATGGGATGGATAAAATGCCCACTAACTCTCAAAAACTAAATTTTAAATTAAGTTGAGTTTGTTAATTTTAAAACAAAAAAATTAACAAAAAAAGCCACCACTCCACCCCACAAATCCACATATATTAAATAAAATATTTATGGGCCGGCAGGCCATGACCCCCATTGGACCCCACGGAGCTCCCCACCATAAACGTATGTATTAATATATATATATGTTAATATATATATATATGTGTGTGTGTGTGTGTGTGTGTGTTATCATCATTTTCTTTAGATAGCTTTAGGATGTGAGGTATATGCAGTGTGATCATGTACTTCTTTGTCACTTTGTCATGAGATGCATTATGTTGTATGGATCCCTATTGACGATTGATGTGGGATCTTGTTTTTTTCTTGATGTGAGATGTAATTTCTATCATGGATTTGTATTATGTTTGAGATCCATTTTCTGCCATGTTGGAGGGATACTCATTGTCACATGTATGTTTGATTGAGATCCCTTTGTTGCCATGCTGGCGGGATACTCATAGTCATTATGTGTGAGTTATTATCATACTGATAGGAGTCTTTTTTGTGAATGAGAGTTCCTATAGTGGAACATAACGTGGAGAGGTCCAGCCACTCTGCGTGAGGGAAATTTCCTTGTATTACAGAGAAATTACCATCCATGTACATCATCACTCTTTCCATCACTTAATGTAGCGGCCTACAATATGTTGATACTGAGACCCGAAGACTTAATCCCTCCTGGATGAACTCCATTACCAATCTCTTATGTTGCTAATGATTGTTATGTTCCTCTTCTTTACAACATGCCAATGTTCATTTAGGTTCATTAATTCTTTGATTAAATGAAATTCTAACACATCAGCAAAAGTAAAAGGTCTTGGTTAAGGGTATCAGGAATTCTCCCGGATCAAGTGGAATCAAAGCAGTCTTCTTCCTGTTTTGGATTGTAGGCGTGAACCATTGAACATTCACTGAGTTGAGAAATGGAGGATGTCAGAGACATGCACGAAACCATCCTCAGGGTTTCCGAGAAAGTGGACATGTTGTACGAAGATTATGAAAAACAAGCAGCAGAGAAAGTTGAATTGAAGACACTCCTACAAGAAGAGAAGGTGGACAAACATTGATTGGAGGTTCAGTTGCAAGCCACGTTAGAGGCATTGGAAGAATTGAAGTGCAACAATGAAAGTCTTCAAAAATATCATGATGCATTGAAGGCACTCCTATAGGAAGAGAAGGAGGAGAAGCATTGATTGTAGCATCAGTTACAAGCTGTGACAAAGGCCTTGGAGGAAGTGAAGCACAACGAAGGCTTAAGGAAGCCTTCTTCACCTATTTCCAAATCGAAAAATAAGGTAAACAATGTTGCTTTCTCTTTAGCTTCATCTTCACATGTTATCATTTCTATTGGCAGTGTGGAGATACGAATTACAGGAACCGACATGAGACTCCTCACAAATATGGGGTACAAAGGAGGAGGATTTGGCATTCTTGGCCAAGGCATAACCCAACCATTGGAGATTGTGTAGAGACCTCACTATACAGGTTTGGGATACACTAAATAAGGATGTTCAAAGGACATCAAAGGTAAACAAACATTGTATAAATCACCAAGGAAGAGTATTGATGGGAACAGTTCGCCATCATCCCATGGAACTGCAGGTTGCAGTGAAAGATCTGAGGCAAGCTCTCATCACCATGCTCGTACCAAAGACCACTAGGGAAGGTATAACAAGTCTCACTATTCCAGAGTGAATTTTTATTATAAGAATGTTGATAATCATGGTCGTAAATCGTGGCATCGAAAAACTTGTCATTTTCGTGGTTTACATAACCCTGTTATTTCTAAGTGTTGGAAAAGAATGGAAGCACGAAGGAGGATGAGGCATGAAAATCCTTCACCATAGTAGGGAAAGAAATTGGTTAAGAAGGTACGGAGGAAGAGGACTCATTGCAGTTATTGTGACTGAAGGGGCCATCAAAGAGCTACATGTTGGAGACTCCATCCAGAGCAAGGCCTCAAAGAAAAAACGTCTATGCAGAAACCAGTTGAAATATCTGATCAACAAGAGAATTCTCCACAGGGGAATGACCCATTCACTTTGCTAAAGGGGGGTTTTTCTATATTTTTTTTCTCGATATGTTAGCTTTTCATGGTCATGTTTCTAAATCATATGTTGCATTTTTAACTATAAAGGTGATGATGTGTTTTTCCATCGCTTGTTCAACAACATTGATATTTTGGCCTTGTTTTATGAATCATGTGATTCATTTATTTTATGTAAAAGTAATGATGTGTTTTCCATCACCTAGAAATGTGATGATGATGTTTTGGTCTTGTAATGATAGCTGGGGTGTGATTACCATTTTGATGTAAACTTGACCCCCGAGCATGTAAACTCATGGCAAGTATGGGAGTTGTTTGGGTCAAAGTTTGTCATAATTTAAGCATGTAATTTGTAGGGGATTGTACTACAAGTTTGCAGGATACAGGTGTCAGCTCATCGCTTAAGGCTTCGAAGAGAAAAGGTGAAGGAGATGGAAGGGTGACCTTTTTCAAGACACTTGCGGTGTAGGCATTGTACACAACAGTTGCATATCATTGTTGATGCTTTTGGAGGACCAAAAGCTCCTCAGTGGGGAGGATTGATCCAGGTGGCTCAAGGGACACGCATGGAACAAAGAGGGCTTATGGAAGCTCAAAAATCAAAGTGTTTGGATTACTCTCGAACTAGCTTCAGGTTGAAGATCTCGTCATACTGATCGCAACAGTGTGAATGGTTTGTCAAATCGAGATCGTATGCGAAATTTAGAGCTAGTCAAAGTTTTGGGTTGACATGGCCCATGTGGCAAGCTTAAAGAAGGCACAATTTTGCCAAAATCCAGCCACCGAATTCCAGGAAAAATTGTGGGACGGATAAAATTCCCACTAATGCCGAAAAAATGAATTTTAAATTAAGTTGGGTTTGTTAATTTAAAACAAAAAATAATAATAAAAAAAGGGGGGTGGCGGGCCACCACCCCCCCACTCCACCCCACGGATCCACATATATTAAATAAAATATTTATGGGCCAGTGGACCATGACCCCCGTTGGAACCCACTGAGCTCCCCACCATAAACGTATGTATTAATATATATATGTTAAAACACACACACACACACACACACACACACACACACACACACACACACACACACACACACACACACATATATATATATATATAATGTATGTTAAAAATATATATAAAATATATGTTAAAACATATGGTATACGTTGTAACAAGTCCATATATGATGGAGATGGTTGGGGGCAGGCTACCCAATGTGGGTCCGACCCCCCAAAACAATATAATATTGTTTAAAAAAAAAAAATTAATGCGCCATTTTGAGGGGGGTGGGGTTTGACCACCCGACCTCCCTCCAACCAATTCCATTTTTTTACCAATTGCACCAACGACTCATTTGAGAAATCTGCTCTCATTTTTTATTTAAACTCAAATTTTCACTAGCACCCAGGCAGGTGGGAGCACACATATCGAGGCAAGATCAGGCATGATTTTTGAGACATATTCTTGTTTGATGCTAAGGGAATCTTTTGATCTCAAGGAGGTAAAATTTTCAGAATGTATTAAACTTTATATGCATTTTAACGAGAATTTCGTAAGGAACACAATGGCAAGGTCAGTTTCACCTTTTGAGCAGTGGTTTTGCATATTATCTCTGTAGGAGAACCTTTAGGAATCTTGAGGGAATCTTTCAGATTCCTTGGAGGTCAAAATTCACTAGTGTTAGAATGAGGTCAAATTTATACTCATTCTTCTCAAAATTTTGCAAGGATCTCCATGGTGAGATCAGATTCCTATTTTGAGTTGCAGATTTCTAGATTCCCTGTGGAGCAGCATCTTTGAGGAATCTAGGAATCTAGAAGATTCCCTAAGGCCTAGATTTTCACTTTATCAGAATTCAGAAAATTGACAGTCAAACCTACAGCTCTCAGTGACACGAGTTCAACGGTGCAGTTATATTTTCCATCTAAGCCTTATATTTTTCGGCCACTTTTCGAAGTGGAGCTACAGGTCTCAACATTCAATGTGTGAGTAATCATTTTTAGGATATTTGATGCCATGAGATTGATGGTACAAGCCAGATCTAATAGTTTATCATCATTTTCTTCAGATAGCTCCAGGATGTGAGGCATATGTTGTGTGATCATGTACTTATTTGTCTCTTTTTCATGAGATGCATTGTGTTGTATGGATCCATGTTGATGATTGATGGGGATCTTGTTTTGTTCTTGATTTGAGATGTACTTTCTATCATGGATTTGTATTATGTTTGAGATCCCTTTTCTGCCATGTTGGTGGGATACGCATTGTCACATGTATGTTTTATTGAGATCCCTTTGTTGCCATGTTGACGAGATACTTATAGTCATTATGTGTGAGTTATTATCATATTGATAGGAGTCCTTTTTGTGAATGAGAGTTCCTATAGTGGAACATCTCGTGGAGAGGTCCAACCACTCCTTTGTGAGGGAATTTTCCTTGTACGACAGATAAATTACCATCCATGTACATCATCACTCTTTCCAACACTTAATGCAGTGGCCTACACCATCTTGACACCAAGGCCCGGAGATGTAGTCCCTCCTGGATGAACTCTCTTATCAATCTCTTATGTTTCTAATTCTTGTTATGTTCCTCTTCTTTACAACATTTCTATGTTAATTTAGGTTCATTAATTCTTTGATTAAATGCAATTCTAACACGTCAGCTGAAGTAAAAGGTCTTGGTTAATGGTATCAGGAATTCACCCGGATCAGTTGAGAATCCATAGATAAGAAATTGGTTAAGTATTGGACCAAACTTGCTTGAATCAGAGTGAGACATTCAAAGACAGTGAAAAGAACTCTCAAGCATGAGAGAAGCCTTTTATTGTTTCATATTATTGACTTATGGAATATACAGATAATGGGGGTTTTAGATGAGGCTTTTCCTATATAAATATTTGTGTTATGCGATTGAAATTATTCCTCTTTCTTGTTCATGTAATTTTACGATCGTAATTGGTTTCCACAATTTGTGGAACAGATTTAAGTATTTTGTTTTAGCATATTACAATATCAATTGAATCTATGTGGATTTTCTACAGACGACTTTCCAAGGAGTATTAGTTAGTACAATGCAAGAGTTGGTTAACGTTTCTTTGGATTATTTACCATATTTTGTAGAGAGAAGATTGGAAGAGGGTAACAATGGTCCAATTGATTTTGAGAATCTGGAAGGAGAGAATCTAGAAGCTGAAAAATAAAGACTGCTAGAGAATGTGAACACTTTAAAATACCTAAGAATGAAGGGAATTTGTGGAGAAAAGAGAATTTGTGGAATGATAACGAAGGATTATACTCAAATTCAGAAAGTGACGAAGAGAAAAGTATGGTTGGGAATCAAACCAAACCTTTGGCTTGGATGGCATAGTCTGATATTTATATCCAAGGTATTATTCATGATTTACCTCACCATCCTAAAAAGAATCTCACTAAGCATGACCCAAACAAGGCGATTTTTGAATAAACCCATCTTAATAATTTTTATTTATCACTAAGGATATGATGAATGTGCAACATGAGGACATCGCATTGTTTCCATACATGTTTGGGAATAAGGCCACTACATGGTATCATATGCTTCCTATGGGGTCTATTAGGACTTAAGATGAGTTCAAAAAGGATTTTCTAGAAACATTTATAAGACACTTTCTATGCTTCTTAAAGAGTTGAGAGCATTGAAGATGGAGAAAAAGGAAAATCCTAAAGACTTCAATAAATGTTTCATGACTACACTGAACAATTTTCACAATGATGTGTTACCTCATGACTATATAACAATTGACAGCTACACTTCCACATTTCCCTAAAACATTGCTATGTTTTTTAAGATTACAATGAAGGATACATTGATTGAGAATTTTGTTGAAGCCATTATTGTTGAGAAGTACATGATTGCCATAGGAGCACATAATGTACAAGATGATGCAAAAAATATCAGTAAGAAATATTGATATTTTTCTAGTAAGTCTACTGATAATGAAATTTTCAATATCAATGGCGTAACAAAATATCTCAAACAATTGACTAATGAAGTGACTGATTTGAAGAGAAAGGCCAGTCAAAGTTCTTCTAGTATCAAAACTTTCAAGCATTTTTTCAAGAAAAACAAAAGAAAATGATATAATTCAACACAAAACTCGTATGTGAATCTCAATGTGGAAGAATTGGGCATTGATACTTATTTCACTTTTCATCAAACTAGTCATTTTGATAAAATGTGTCTACAATGCTACATAATATGACTGCAATGGCAAATAAAGTGGTCAATGATAAGACCATTTAAGATAAATCCAATTATTCAAAAGAGGAAGAACAGTCATCTCTGCCTGAAGATAATTTTGGATCATTTATAATTGTGTTGGATGTTATTAGAGGAAGTGAGTCTCAATTAGTTGATGAAGCTTTGGTCAGAGAGAATCCTCCTACCAATCCTCCTAAGACATAAAACTTGAGGAGAAAAGGAGAAATGGATAAACCTAATTTGGATCATAAAAAGAAGGCACTTTTTAGAAGAATACTCCCCCTGAAGTATCTCACTCAAAATTTAGCCTCATGGTGCTCAATGTTGGGTGTGGATATTGATTATCTTCTTAATGGGGCAAAAATGCCGCCTGTTGTTTAAACTCTACCTGGGGGGTCCACGGGGTCGTTCATTAAAACATATGTAAATTTGCCTTGTAAAATGTTGTAATTTCTAGTCAATTTTGGCCGCTCATTAGGCAGATGATCTGATGGTAGAAGTTATGTTTAATTTAGTGCTTTTTTGCCCTATAATGCAACCCCTCTGTTTTATGAGGGTATTTTATTGCGGTTGTGTATTGTATGAGTATTATGAGCGAGAAACATAAAGGGGGACTGTGAGAGAGAACATAGGATATCACAACGAATCTTCTGTCGGTTGTGAATCTTCATTTTTTTCGATAATAGAACGGAAAGACTGGTTGTTCGGGGTGGATATACCGCAAATTGGGTGAACAACATATATCTGTGTCTCTCTTGTTTTATATGTTTTATGTGTTTGTGTTTCCGCATATGTTATGTGTTCCATTTCTTTGTAATATATAATTTTCTAACACTCGACTAGAAATGCATCAAAGGGTACGTCAGGAAATGATGAAAGTAATTCCAACACACTTGAAGTAGCTAAAAAAATTCCTCAACCAACATCCTCGCCCCAACCATCCAAAGGTGAAAGTGTGTCTTGTGATATGGGTCACAACATCATTAAATATATGAATAAAGTATGAGCTAATATATCACTCATTGAACTAGCCAAGTTTCCCTAGAAAAGGGAGAAGATTCTTAATACTTTCACATCCATGTATTCAACAAGAAAAGCCACTTGTTTTTACAAAACTTCAACTTCTGGTCAATCTAAAGCCATGGTAAGTATTGAATCTATCTTTAATGTGACTAATTTTTATTTGGGAACATCAATACCTTTTTTTTGGTTGACCTTTTAGATCTTAAATCACAATGTCAAAAAATGTTTAGTTGACTCATGTGCATCGAGTAATTTCATGCCTTTAGCTGTATGAAAAATGATTAATGGTAACCCAAATAAAACATATGAAAATATCATTCAAAATGATAGATCTTAGGTACAAGTGGTGGGAGAGATCAACAATGTGCTGATTAGATTGTGTTCCGACTCATGGGTACATAAGTTTAATGATATTATGGTTATCAACATTCTCGAACAATATTGACTACCTTTGAGCAGAGACTAGCCCATTAACTTCCAAGGATACTTTTCCATGGACTAGTCCCATTTATGGATCCCATACAAAGGAAAGAATAATAAAATTAGGGGTAACAATGAGACACACATGAAGTATACGGTTAATGAGCTAGAGGCACCCATTGAACCTATCAGTGTTTCTTAGGAGGTGTTGGGAAACTATTTTTTAGAATTAGACATTCATTCTTATCAAGCCATGCCATCACCTGTCTCAGTAGATACACAATTTGAACTCCTTCCTTGTACCTTGGCTGATGAAAATGAGTAATGTATTATAAATGTAAATAGTTTTAGTTTAAAATACTAACCTCATAAATACTGACTTGTGGACTTAGTATTTATATGATGGATTAAAGATGTAGGATGGAGTTGGTGTAGGATGAATCCTAAAGGATCCAAAAAAGAACAAGTTCCTAATTTCTTGTTGTTAGTATGAGGCATTGATTCTTTTCCTAAAGAAATCTTTAGACCTGAATGTAGAATGTTCGAAGGTAATCAATGATTCTAAAATTATCACGAAGAAGGTTTGTACCTATATTCATTTCCTTCACCTCATTTGAAAAAATACCAACGGGATGTGTGGCAATTAATTTCCTCTTTCAAATATTTTAATATTAAATTAGTGCCAAGAATTAATAAAGCCAAAAGAATACGTTAGCAAATGTAACCATTGGATTTACACCTCTTAGGGATGGTTTTTCTATAGAAATAATTTATAAACCTATCGTCCCTGATAATGTGACTAACGTTTGTTTTTTCAATCAATGTCAAAAAATATAGTACTTTCTTGCTAACATGGATATATTTAAATATGTTACCATAGATGAAGATGAACCTGATAAATCTTTGCAAGAAAGAGATAATGCATGAGAGGGAAATCCAATTCTCAAAGGTGTTGTATATCTAGAAAAGTTTTTTGATTTGCACAATTGATACAAAGGACCTCCTAACACAAAGGCCCAAAGTTATAAGCTACTTCATGAACAAATTAATCTTGGGATGGAAGAATACTTTAAGTTTGTTAATATCAGTACCTGTTATTCTCCAGACGAAAGACGAACATTCATTCAACTATTTAGACAATACCATGGTGTTTTTTCTTGGAATTTTGGAGACCTAAAAACATATGATACCAGGATTATCCAACATGTAATTCCAATAAAGGATGGGGTCAAGCCATTCCATTAAAAAATAAGAATGGTACATCCAACACTTGAGCATTTGATACAAAATGAATTAAAGAAGTTGTTGGATGCACTGATTATTTTTAAAGTTCAAGAATTTGACATGGGTCTCAAACCTAGATCCTATGAAGAAGAAATCAAGGGAAATACACTTATTTATTAATTTTTGTAATCTTAATCAAGCTTCAAAAAAGGACAATTATCCAATCCCCTCAATGGAGTAGAGACTCCAAACTGTCTTAGGTTCTGAAATGTGTTTTTTATTAGACATATGTTTAGGCTACAACCAAGTATTGGTAGATAATATAGATATACTTAAGACAAATTTCAAAACCAAGTGGGGAACCTTTTCCATTAGATGCATGCCCTTTGGGTTGATTAATTCTAGAGCCACATTTCAGAGAGACGTGGATATTTCATTTAGAGGACTAGTTACCCAAAGCATGGTGGTGTATATTTATGATATTATAGTGTTCCCAAAGAAAATATGAACTCATTTAGGTCATTTGAGAAAAAAATTTGAATGTTGCAAGTAGTGTGGTATATCACTCAATCTCAAGAAAAGCACTTTTATCATATATGAAGGAAATATATTAGGACATATCATTTTGAAAATCGGTAACACAATAGATCTTGAATGTCTGAAAGCCATCACTTAAATTCTATATCAAAATGTTAAAAAGGTAGTGCAAATATTTTTTGGGAAAAATTACTTTTCGTTGGAACTTTATTTTAGATTATGCCCAAATTGTGAAGCCACTACATGATATGATCAAGAAGGTTATAATTTATAAATAGAATAAAAAAGATAAGGAAGATTTCATCCAAATCAAGCAAATTGTAGCTAAACCTCCTCCCCTCTTCAGTCCTAACTTTGAAAAAAAACTTCATGTTTTACACTTTCACTTTAGAATATTGAATAGTTTCTTTTTTCACTCAAAAGGGTGTTCAAGGAAATGAACATCCTATCTCCTTTACGAGTACATGCACAAGAGGATAAAAATTGAATTATCCATATACAAATAAGAAATCTTACACTATATACAAGGCACTTAAACATTTTGGGCCAAATATGCTTAAAAATCATGTTATAACATTTATTCCTCATCCTGTGGTTAGATCTTCATTTGTGCAATAGGAACGAGGGGAGTGAAGAGCCAATTGGATGAATTTCCTTCAAGAATATGACTTGGAGTTTGTTAGCCATCAACAAATTTTTGTCAGAGAAAATGATGGCTAAAAATAAGTCCTAAGCCTTCAAGAGATTGTTTTCGTGAAAAAATGCTCATTCTTGAAGTCTTCTTGTGCTGTTTGAACTTAGCAAGTAATCTTCATTGCTGCTTCATTAAAAAGAAAACCACCACGTTAAACCTTTTGCGCCCTTAAAAAGGTTTCCCTAGACAACCCATTTTTTATCATTTCATTCACTCATTTTGGCCCTTTTTATCCTCCATTTACCTTTGAAAAAGCTCCTTTCCTCTTTGACATTTTCCCTCGCTTCCCCTCAAAAAACCTTCAAAAATCCCTTCAAATCATAGAACTCCTCATTTATGGTTAAAAAACCCTTAATTTCTCTCTATCGGAACTGGAAAAAACCTTTCAAAACCCTCCGTTTACCTTAAAAAATGCCCTTTTCAAACTCACAGGCCTTAAGACCCTTTTTTGGGTTTGAGCCCCGACCCCTCCACCCTATAACCTGGCCCTGCGACCAGGTGGCAAAAACGTCTAGCCGCTTCATCGCATCAGACTTTTCTTGTTATAAACCCGATTTCTTTACAATTTATCCCCCAATGCGATAAGCCCTTATCTCTCTGCCCCTGGTCATATATTGCCACATAGGACCATGTCCCGGGCCCAACCTTAGCCCCTATCACATCGCTCCACTAGCTTTTCCTTTCCCCTTTTCTTTTTCCCTCCATAGCTAAGTGCTGATGCAATAAGCTCCCCTCTCCTTAGCCCTTGGTCACCTTATCCCTCCACATGATCATCACCTAGCGCCTGTGCTAAAGCCCCCATCTCATCGGCAGTTCCATGAAAAAAATGCCTTTTTCTTTATATTATGGCCACTTCGATAACATTGCCCCACTGAGATATACACCGTAGATCCATAAGATCTAATGGATCTCGTTCACCCCGATAACCCAACTCTTTTGGGCCTACCATCCACCACATACAATTCCTGCCCTATCGAATGCTGCCATCTGTCTTCCACTTTCACTCCTGTCATGCAACTCTTTCATCGTGCTCGATTCGCTCCGTCGGATCTTGACCCTTTCAGCTGATGGCTGTGGTGGCATATCGCATAATTTTTGCACCTGGAGTTTAACACTCCAAATTTATATGATACCGGTAGTTTTTCAAAAGCCACATGGTGAGCAATCAATGGAATCACACTCCCTCTGGGCAAAACCACTTACCGCCCAAGGGTCGCGCAATAACCACCCGTTGTATTTCAAAAACATATTTTGTCCAATTCGCGCCAAATACAGTTTGAACTGGATTTTCGCCTATTTTCCTCCAAATGCCTCCTCTGCCTACATAATCACCCCCCTCTGCATTTCTCCTCCGCTCCGTCAGCCTCCTAAGCAATCAAACCCCCCATCGCAGGTTTTTTTTTTGTAACAATTTTTGTGCTTTGTTGGAGGTTTTTACCATATTTTTTAGAGTAGAAACCCTGTCTGGAACTGACAAAAAGACAGTAAAAGCTGAAGATCAAAATATGGAAGAATTTTCAACGTGAAATATTGGAGCTTGAAAGCTACAAATCCTATGGTTCAAAGGTTAAAACAGCTTTTAAAGACAAACAATTCAGGCAGATCAAATAAAGCAAAAGCTAATGAACAGTTGAAATCAAAAGAGTTTTGTGCATAAATATGAAGGATTAAACAGTTAAACTCTGTTGTGTTAAAGTCAAAACACAGTGTAAAGGTGAACACAGTCAGCACATCAGCATTAAAGGCTCCGAGATGGTTGAGGGAATAAAGCAGAATCACAGCTTAAGCAATGTTAAAAGCCACCAAATCAACATAAAATCAGTGACGGAGCCTCCAAATGCCACATCAATAAGGCAATAAAGGCCAAAACTGCCACCTACAGGTTTATTTCCTCAAAAGAAGGCACCATGAATGCACGGTCAGGGATATTTTTGAAAGGCAGCTCAACATTAACTACCAACCTACCTAAAACCCTCAAAGTCAACAAAAGTAACTAAAGGTGATGAAACTTAATGTAAAATCATTAAAAAAGAGATGAGCATTTGAAATCTTCTCTCTTAGGCCTCCCAAAGGTCAATAAACCATTACTCTATATTAATTGAACCAATGATCCCTTTTTACACTCCACCTCCTCATTCTTCTATAAATACTTCCGTAGAAGATAGTATAGAGGTTGGTCTCTGGATATCTATTGCATGTAAATAGCTTTTGAAGCTGCTATAGCTCTATTTGTAATTGAAGACACATAAGCTGAGATGAGAAGTTTGAAGCTGTAGAGGCCCGTTGGACTTGAATATTGTAACTGGTTTGAACATCAAATACAAATAGCTGATTTATGAGATCCTGATTTATGTCAATGGTGATGTGTTTCTCACTGTAAATTGTTATTTTCTTTTTGTTTCCATTCTGTCCACTTTTCTCTGATAAAGAAAAACAAATATAGATTAGGATTTAATTCTGAAGTACCCTAAATCTCACTGAAAATATTTATTCTTTATGTTTTCTGCTAATTTTTAATTTGGAGGTAATTCAATAGAGTATAACCAGTGAAGTGTTGGTAAGCCCATTTTTACTAAGTACAACTTGAGATATTTTCTTCGAATGTTCTTGATAAGTCTACTAATTGAAGATTGAGTTAGAGAAGTCTATGGTTAGCCCTATCCTCTAGTTCATTCTGCAACAGTTTCTTTGAAAAGTTCCCTTAAGAGTATGTTGAAAGCAGGCTAGTTTCGAAGTACTTACCTGATCTTAGACTAATTTTGTGTTTATCATGAATGTTTTCCCTTTGAATATGCTGAAAGAAGGCTAAGTTAAAAGTCTTTACTTGATCTTAAGCTATTCTATGTTTTTAAATGTTTTCTCTTGAAAGTACATCAAAAGTAGGCTAGTTTCAAAGTACTTACCTGATCTTAGATTACTTTTGTGTGTCTCCCTTAAGTGCATGCCAAAAGCAAGATAGTTTCAAAGTACTTACTTGATCTTAGGCTGTTCTTTGTTTCTTCATGTGTTTTATTTCTTTCACTTCATTTCTTATTGTTTCATTCCATAAAATCAACTTAAAAAGATCCTTTGACATAGATGACTTGCCCCATGGACCACTCTTGAACCTTGCTGTCTGATTAAATCCTATTATGACTCCATAGCCCAATGGATTGATGTTGCTCCTTGCCTATCTTATCATCTGAACCATTCTGTCATTTACTCACATCTTCACCCTTCATAAAGACTTCCTTCACCTTCATTATATCCTTTCCTGACCAAAACAAACAAATTTTTTTTTCTTCATAACTAGCCTAAAATAATATCATAAAACTTAAAGATCATATCTTTAAACTCATATATAGAGAGATCCCTCTCTGAATCTAGGATGGCTAGGTCCTCAGATTCCAAAGCGGTTTTGATGTAGGATCTGCAGCGTTTGTACTTGCCAATCTTGCAAACTACGGAGTCCCAACATACTGGCGACCATACTGGGGATGTCTAAGTAAAATCCTTAAAACAAAACACTCAGTGTTCAGTACAGAATGGATAGCTTTCTTCAAGCACTACCAAGCATAGTGGTGATCAAGAAGGGACTTTTCTGAATCAGTGACAAACTAAGTAACTCTTAGGATTCTAAAAGACCCTTATCAAACCTTGAAGAAATCAACTAAGTAAGCCATAGAGTAAACTATGTTTGTCTCATCACTGTATCTAAGTGCTGAAACAGATTTAGGACACTCTCATGAACCACAAGACTATAAAAACTCAGAAAACCCAAAAATATCTCAGATTGGTATTCAAACCTATTAATGGTGGTGGACCATAAAACAATTTACCTTCTAAAAAAGCTAAAAATTTCCACCTGGCAACTCCACAATCTTGAATTTACCTAAAGACTCCAATGGGAAACCCATTACTATCATAACATCATACAAACTCAGCTTAGGAAACTTTGATGATTAATTTTTCTTGTTAAAAGATCAGTTAGCCTAACAAAGATTGTCATATTTGGGTAAAATTTTCTTATCATTGGGTCTGAAAACATAGCATAGTGGCTTCCAGAAGAGTTCATACTAGAGCCCATCCTGACCCAAATCCTCCTGATATAGTTGATAATCCAGAAAGTATACTTAGGAAATATCCTAAGTCTAAAATTTCAACTGTTGTTAGGCCAGTCCATAGAGCTAATTTTGTTCCTGAAAACCTTACAGTTCTACAAGATTCACAAGTTGACTTAAGAAATGAATACAGAACTAGGTCACTTGATGATATAGATCAGATAGAATTTGAGCCTCCACATTCACCTCATCATAGTGGTGAACATCCTGGTAGCAGAGAAACCACTCCACTTGACCTTCATATCATTCATAATTTTGGTTTCTCTCATCCTAGATTTGCTCAATAGTCTCTTGTTGGTCCTGTTAGGTCCATGTAATCAGCAAGATTGGCAAAGTTCGATCTCAGGGAGAAACATCGTTTTAACCAACTTTGAGATTCTAGGATCTAGCCCTCCTGAATCCAGAGAGGGATCTCTCCAATAAGTGCAAAGATGGATTTGTCCTTGAAGTTTGGGGTAATGATATTAGGCTAGTTGTGAAGGCCAAGGGTTTTGTTTGTTTTTTGGATGGTTGAGCATGATTATTATTTTGAGGAGAAAGTTCTAAGTGAAAAAGGTTTCAAAGGTGAGAAGTTGCAAGTGGATAGAACAGTTATGGCTAAAAGATAGATATAACACTGGTTTTTAGTCCATTGGGCTGTGGAGTCATAACAGGGCTTTAATTGAGCAAAAACATCAAGAATGATCCAAGGGGAAAGTCATCTATATCACAAGATTATTGAGATTAAAATTATGGAATGGAAACAATAAAGTGTTGGAGGGGTGGAAACTGATAATAATTTCACAAGGGATTTATAGTCAGTCCAAACAAGAAAAGCCTCTTAAGTAACTGTTCAAAACCAACCAAGTGCAGGGCTAACCATTGACTTCTTGGGAAAGTTTGTATTAAAGTAGCTTAATTGACAAACAATCCAGTAATCCACATAATTACCTTCAGAAAATATGAAAACATATAAGGGAAACAAAGTGTAACTTAAGATCAGATAAAGTAATTTTAAACCTAGTCTGCTTTCGGTCAACACCAAGGGAAACTTTTGGAATCTGCCGTTGGAGAATATAATCTAGAAACAGGGAAAACCATCACTTTCTAGTCTTAACTTTAATAAGAAAATAAGTAAAATAACTTTCGAAAACAATGTTTAAGGCAAACAGTAGGACAAGGGAACTCCATCATTTTTAACTGTTTAACTGTATTAAATAATTCGTAAATAAACAATTTGGAGGAAAACATTGAGATAAAGCTTAACAGTCAGAGAAGGTTACTGATGTACATCAGGTCCTAACTCTATAAGTGTTGTTATTTATCAGAGAAAAGTGGACAATATGACATACATAGAAGGAAAAAAAATAACAAAGAAAGGGGCAATTCACTAGTGATATAGATCATGATCCCAAAAAACAACTTGTTTATTGATGTCAAACCAGTTACGGTCTTCAAGTCCAATGTTTCAGTTCAGAAATAATCTTCATTATTTAGCCTAACTAATCTATCACAAGCAGAGCTCCAAGGGCCAGTGAACGCTATTTACAATCAAGAGTTTAGGCTCAAACGTATTTCAAAATTCTGCAACCAACAGTTTCTCATCTTCTACAGAAGTATTTATAGAAGGATGAGGAGGTGAGATCTGATAAAATATCTCTCAAGGAAATTAATATAGATCCGAGGCTTCTTGGCCTTTTGAGGTGCTCGATGAAGAAGTTTACAGGTGGTTCTCTGTATTAACTGTTTTACAATTAATATCAAAGCTCGGTGGGAGCTTTATTTGACTTTGAGGCTCTGCGTAATGTTTGGAGTAACTTTGCAGATATTTCTGCATTTATTTCCTTGCAGAAGTAACTCCCTGGCTGCGTTGAGGCAAAATATATGATTCTGCAATAATTTCAGCCTCTGTTTGAATGCTTTGAGGCAACAGGTGGCGCTTATGGTAGCTGAGGAATCAATTCGCCTCAAATGTGGCAGTGGAGGGCTGACTGTCTGTTTAAACACTTATGATTTCTTTTAATTGTGTTTTAATTCTGGGAATTAGGCTTTTGATAAGCATTCTTAGCCGTAATTCCAAAATCTGTCTTCAATCTTCATTCTGCTGTGCTATGTCTTCAAAATGGATACTCTTTAACTATGTTTCTTAATAAAATAGTGTCTTGTCGATGTGCAGGGCCGCACAGGTCCTTTAAAGGCATCAATTCCCATGAAGCATTGATAAAAAGTTGATTCTGACCCGTGGATGGCTTCTCTTTAATAAATCGAGGGCATAGGAAACGTATTTTCGGCCCTCAGATTTTCTTCATAATACAATGGAAAACCATTAAAACACCTGTAAAAGAAAAAAAATAATTAAGAAATCCTGCGTTTTAGGTTTAACTGCTTCAGAAGGCAGCAAAGAGCATGGCTATTGGATGAAAGCATCCAACGATGGAGATCTGCATAGAAAGGCAAAAATAAGAGCGGGAGAAGAATAAGGCGGAGCGATTTTTTGGATCGTTCGATTTGGACACGTGGACGGTCCGGATTCAATCGGAGGATCGCAATCGGGGATCGCAACCGGGGGTGGTGAGAAAATGGAGTGATTGAAACATGCGATGTGACGAAGCGCAGGCCATCGATCTAAGATTAGATCAATGGTGGAAAACAAATTGGGGGAAAGGCCAATCGGGGGAACAAACAAATGCATGCGATGGATATTTGCAATGCGAGTTTGCGCAGACCGCTGATCTGAGGATCAGATCAACGGCGGAAAGTGAATCGGGGAAAGGCTGATCGGCGGGAGAAACAAGTGGATGCGATGTAAACATGCGATGCGATTTCAAAACTCCGATGCGATGGAGCGCTGGCCGCTTGATCGACTGTCAATCAATGGCGGGGATTTGTTTTAGAATGAACTGGTGGAAAAACCTTTGCGATAAATGAAAACTCAAACTTTGGAATAAAACAAAGGTTTTATGGGGTGGAAAATATATATATGGTGGACAGGCACCTAACTGCGAGGCCTTTGGTCTTTACGAAATGTGATATGCCCGGGGCGTATAAAATAAAAGGGCCAATCACAATCGAGCCATTGGGCCTAGTCTTTCAATCAACCCATTTAAACATTTGTGATGCGATTGGCGCCCGGGATCTTTAACACTTGGTCCCGGGTGAAAGTCATATGAAATGGAAAGGCGGGGGCAGAGTTTATACGTATAAGTCTTGATCGCATAGGAAAGTTTGATGCGGCTTTTTCAATCAACCCATTGTATTTTTCTCCAATTGCGATTTCACGATTAGTCTTTTTAATCTACCCATTTGAAATATTCAACACGTGACTTTAGTTTTTTAGATTAAACTTTGGGAAAGTGGGTTTTAAGACTTTACAAAAGAAAAATGGATTGGGAACGAAATATCACAAGGTTTAAGCGTCGAGATGGGCTTTATGGTTTATATGAAAAATAATATAATCGGGGGTCTTATAACAGAAATGCTTGATTGCATCAGAACTTTTTGGAACATGGCAAAGACTTGCACTTTTTGAAATTTCGCGATGTGATAAGCGCCGTGAGGGTCTTAGCACCTGGTTCTAGGGTGTGGGAATGTGGAGGAAGTGGTTAGGACTTAGCCCAAGGGGTTTAAGTCCATAGTAATACAACTTTGTTTTTTATGAAATTTTCAAAGTTTTCAATGGATTTTGGGGGTTTCGGTAAGGTTAAAGAGTGAGTCTTTAACTTTGTAAAAGTGATTTTCATGAGGGGAAGAAGAGAAATCATGAAAAAAAATGAGTTTTATGGAGAAAAGTGGAGCAAATGAAGGTTTGATAAGTGGGAAAGATGATGGTTTTTCAGCAGTTACTTCTCATGAAATCAGCAGAATTTCTGAGCATAAAATGGGAACAACAATGAAGATTTTGGACAGAGGCATAAGGCTTTCAAGAGTCTTCAAGAGCCAACACTTTTTAGTAATAAAATTTGTTCCTTGGAGGCTCAAAAATTCTTAGCCACCTTTTGTTATAATCAAATATTATAGGTGGCTAACAGCGGCTCCACTTGGGGATGATGCCTTCTTGAAGGCATCAAGAACTTCAGACTTGCATTCTCTGGGAGGCTGACCTGTGCCACATCCATTGTGTTCTCTGGGAGGCTGAACTGTGCCTGATCCATTGGGCTGCCCTTCCTTTGCTAGGATGATCTTATCTGAAAACATATTAGCAGCCATGAAAACAATGGACCTTCATCAATACAAACTTTCTACCTACCCAATCCTACTGATCTAGCATTTTTTCTTCATTAGAGTGCACTTGGATTGGAAAACTCTTTTCACAACATTTTATTCTTTTGAAAGCAGGAAATATAATCTATTTCTACTCCTTATTTCTCCCTAAACTTAGATTAAATAGTTGAGTTCAGATGATTCTCTACCTAATCTACCATCTGTTGGGATTAAACTGTCCAACAGATTTTTATTCTCTAAATTATAAAACATAAATTTAAAAACAGTCAAGTCAAGATTAAGTTGTTTGACTTGCTGTGATCTATGGCATAAAAACAATCTACACATAGACATTTATTTTGTAGAAAATTTAAAACAAAAATGGAAGGCTTAAGATCTGAAAGTTTCTTATCATGGCCTTCTCTTTTTACATCTCTGTTTTGACTCTTATGTGAGTTGTTTCTTCCTTTCTCTCTGGTTCAGATTTTGAGTTAATTAGAACCAGATTTATTTCTTTTTGACTCAGAAAAAATAAAACAGATTTGAATCGTTTCTTTTGAAACTTTAGGTTCATATTTTGAACATGTTTGAACCTTTAATTTCTATCCTAAACAATCTATTGATAAGCCAAGATTAAATAGTTTGGCAAATCACATTCACTACCCTATCAACAGAAAATTTAAAACTAATTTAGTCAAGAATAGGCTGTTTGACTAACTAGAAGTGTGGTTTTTAGGAGTGGAATTTAAGCTTGCACACTTTTAGAATTTTTCCTCTTTTTTGGCATGGGGCTATACCTTTCTTATTTTTCACAATCTGCCCTCTTTTCTCTTTCTTTGTTTTTGTATTTTTGATTTTTCTAACTTTGAATGCAATGGCGGATGAGATATTTATAATGAAAAAGATAAAAAGGCTTCAAAACATAGCATTGATCAAGAGAAGTAATGCTTAAGCATCCTGCCATTGACAGAACCCCCAAACAATTATGCTCCATTCAACTCCTGCAAGAAGAATGCATTGTTACCAGCAGCTGAATGAATAGAGAAAGGGCCAAGCCATAAATTGTCAAATTTTCCATGCTTTCCCTTGTATTCCCTTCTTGAATTTCATTTTAAAACTTTGTCCCCAATATTGAAATTGTTGGCCTTTTTTCTTCTGTAAAAAAAGCTTTTTAATGTTGTCCTGTTTCTGCAATACTTTGTTATACACTTCCTCTCTAGTTTGCTAAAGATGAATGGTCTGATTTATTCTTCTGATCATGTCATTTTCTTCAGTTTGTAACTCTTGAATCAACTTCATTACTGGTACACCAAGGTTGTTTGGAAAAATTGCATCAGTACCATACACAAGCTGGAAAGGTGACATACCAATAGATTTCTTCAAAGTCAATCTGTCAGCCCAAAGTGCATGAACCAACTTTGTGTGCCAAGACTTCTTATTGTCCTCCAACAGTTTCTTGATTATGTTCACTAAGATTTTGTTTGAGGATTCTGCAAGTCCATTACCTTGAGGGTAATAGGTCGTGGAATGCCCCAATGTTATGTGATATCTATGACAGAACTCAACCATTTTCTTTGATCCAAATGCTGCTACATTATCAGTGATAATCTTGGTAGGACAGCCAAATCTGGAGAGAATGTTAGTCTCCATAAATTTTATAATAACTGAATCATTGGCCTGTCTACAAGGTATGGCTTCTATCCACTTAGTGAAAAATTCTGTGGCAGTGAGAATCCATCTATGTTGGGCAGAAGATGGGGGATGGATTTCTCCTATGAAGTCAAGTCCCCACTGTTGAAATGGGGCCTCAACAGTGATTGGATGCAGAGATAGGGGTAACAATTTTCTTTTGCCTTCAAAAATTTGACACTTATGACAGGCTATGATCATTTTGTGCACATCACGGAAAAGATTAGGCCAATAGAAACCAGCCCTCAAAATTTTGTTGGTTGTTGTCTTCCACTAAAAATGACCTCCACACTCTCCTTCATGGAACTGGTGCTTAACCTTCTCTGCATCAAACTCAGGAAAACATTTAAGCAATATACCACTTGCATTTTTCCAATAAAGACATCTATCTATAATGCAATAGTTTACAGATTTTAACTTTAAGAATCTTGCCTTTGTTTTTGTCAAACCAGGAGGTGTATTCAATTTAAGAAAAACATAAATAATATCAGCATACCAAGGAGAATTCATAAAATGATCTTCAACTATAGGAGTTGAGAATTCTTCTTGGTTATCCAAAGCATTAATCATATTAATATCAAGAACTTCAAAATTTGATTCAGCCATTAATCTAGCTAGACCTTGGCCTTTGATGAGTTTAGTGGGTTTTATCTCTAAATCATATTCAAGGATAACAACAATCCACTTACCTCTCTTACCATCTGGGTCTTGTGTTAGAATGTCTTTAACAACCGAGTTTGGGACAAAGGCAATGATGTGCGAGTGAAGAATGTACACTCTGAAGTCTTTCAAAGCTTTAACCAAAGCAAAAGCTTGCTTCTCCATAATGTTATACTTCAAAGGGGCATCCCTCAATGCCTTGCTAAAGAATGCAATAGGTTTCTCTTGTCCTTGTGGATTTTTCTGTAAAAGGACAGCAGCTATGGTATGTTCTGATGCAAATGAAAAAATATAAAAATCTTTTGAAAAATCAGGACTTATAAGAACCGGTGTTTTGGTTAACGCTTGTTTCACTAGTTCAAAGGACTTCTTTGCTTCCAAGGTCCATTTTACCCCTTGCTCCTTCTTTAACATGTTTGTGATATTCCTAAGGAGCTCAGCCAAGTTGGGGATGAACCTTCTCAAAAGTTAATCTTTCCAATGAAAGATTGCAACTCCTTGATGTTTCGAGGATGAGAGATTTGCAAATATACATTTCAACTTTTGATCTATCTTTATACCCTCTTTGAAATAATGTGCCTAAGAAGTTTACCTTCTTGGAGACCAAATGGTGTCCTTCTTAGGGTCGCGACATCACTACAACTTTCGCACTTCCTCGAAAAATTTTCTTAAATGTTCTAAGTGCTCTTCATCTGTTTTTGAAAACACAGTGACATCATCAAGGTATATAATGATGAAGTAGCCTAGTTCTTCCGAGAATTCTATGTCCATGGCTCTTTGAAAAGTTGCTCCAGCATTCATTAGACCAAAAGGCATCTTCACATACATGAAAGTGCCCCATGGTGTAGTAAAGGATGTCTTTAATTGATTAGCAAGGTGAACTAAGATCTGATTGTACCCTAAGTAGCCATCAAGCAAAGAAATTCTTTTAGACCCTACCACCCTTTGTAAAATGTGATCCATCTTGGGTAAAGGGTAGTTGTCTTTCAATGAAGCTTTGTTCAAGTCTCTAAAGTCTATACAAAGTCTGATTTCTCCAGTTTTCTTCCTAACAGACACCAGATTAGATACCCATTCAGAATATCTAATAGGGACAATAATACCAGCATCATACATTTTCATGATCTCCTTATGAACCAATGGTAACTGGACAGGGTTTATTCTGCGCAGTTTCTGTTTGAATGGTTTTTGGTTTTCTTTGAGGGGAATTTTGTGCTGTATTATTTCAGTGTCGTAGGACTTAAGATCTTCATAACTCCATGCAAAAATATCAGAAAACTCTTTAAACAGCTCAATGTATTTAAGTTTCATGTGAGCCGGTAAAGTCTTGGACAGTTTGATCATTTTCGTCTTAAGTTCGCTACCAATATTACATTCTTCCACTTCGGTCTCTACATGTTCCAGTTTTGGTTTGTTCACCACATCGTTAAAATTGAACAACTCTTCTGAAGGGGCCAGACCCTTAGGCAAACTTTCATCTTTAGAGTGCAAAGTTTCTAACTCCTCTGTTTCTAACTCTGCATTCAATTCTGTTTTGTTTATACGTTTGCTTGTTAACAGATTTATATTAGCAAGTTCAGGAGATGGTTCTTCGTCATCAAGAAAATTTTCTTCCTTGCAATCTGTTTCATAGTATGAGTCCGAACTGTTTAGTTCGAATTCATTTATGAATTGCATGAAGTCTTCTATTTGTTTTTCATTGTCAAACACCTGCCAATACTTCTGATTATCGGGCACAGCTGGTCGGAATTTTATTTGAGTTGTGCAATCTTTGGTGTTATATGGTGTTAAGCATGTTCTAGCTACAAAGGCTAAATTGTGGGCCGCAATATTTCTTTTTCTTGGGACAAAGAACAGTTTGGACTCCTCGAATTTTTTCAAAAGGTCCATGACATCGTTTCGGTAGGCCTTGAGTCTGGGATGATTTGCATTATACTCCCCATTGACCTGCCAAATAACTAACTCTGAATCCCCATGTACGTTAATTCTTTTGGCTCCTATATTTTTCAACAAACGTAAGCCTAGGAGAAGGGATTCATATTCCGCTATGTTATTGGAACACTGAAAATTTAATGTACAGGAAATACATTCGGCGTGGTTGTTTTCAGTGTTAGTAATCTAGACGCCTGCGCCAGCATTAGTCCTAGTGCAAGATCCATCAAAATACATACTCCACAGAGGACCATTCTTAGTTTCATCCTGTTTACTGTCCTCTTCAACTAGCGTGCCTTCTGATAGTTTTTGAGTATCAACACTTAGTGGAATGTGTTTTGATTCCCTAGGATTTGTGTTTATTTGAGGGTCATTTTATTTAGTGTCCAGGTTTAAAAACAAAAGACGCATGACCTGTATTTCAATACCTTTGTTTAGTTTTCTAATGTCTTCAAACGCAGCAAATTGTTTTATCATTTATGTGTTGTGTTCCTCTTCCTCCCTGTCAGCCGTTAACTTTGTCAAAGTTACTTGTTCATCTAAAGTTTCTTCATTAAAGAGGATAAATGAATCAAGGCCTGTTTTTATAGAATATACAGGGGATTTTTGTGGTCTGTCTTGACTTGTCACTGTGTATTGCATATGAGACTCCCTGTAAAGTCTTCTATTCTGATTGAAAAAAGGGATAGTCGCGTAGGTCATGTCCATTTGCATATTCCCTTGTAACTTAACCCCCCAAGATCTTGATAATAACATTCCATACTTTGGGGGCACGTCAGCCACAACAATATCCATGACTAAACATTTGGCTGGAATTTGGGCTAAGTTAACACAAAGGTCTTTGATTAATCCTAAACATTTTACTCTGCTGGAATCGAAGGAGTACAAATATTTATAAGGTCTGGTGATTTCTAAACCAAGGCTCTCCATTACAGCTTTTGGCATTAAATTATGAGAAGCCCCGGAATCATGCATAGCGTTGTGCAAAATTTTTTCATGAACGTTTAAACTTACATAAAAGGGAGGAACAGGTCCCTCTTGATATCTACCTTCAATATTTGGACCGAAAATAAGCTATGGTTGGTCATCATTAAGATTGACTGTATCATTATTCTCTTCTATATTTAAAGCCTTCAAAATTTGGGTTCTATATACATGTTGGGCAGCTAACTCGGTTAAGGGAACAGAGATTTTTATCTTTGAAATTTCTTGTTCAAGGCTGAAGGGAAAATGGTTCTTTAAAGTGCTGGTTTCAGCCTTATTAGCTGTCACTCTATCAGCAATATCAGATTGCAGACTTGTTTTATTTACACTTGAAAAAGTTGTTTTCACAGGAGTACTAGCTGAAGTGTTAGTACTACTAAGGTCTACACTCTGTTTTTCATTGCTTTGAGTGCCTTTCTCTTTTCCTTTATCAGAATTTACAGCCACTGTTTTGTCCTTTTGTTTGAAAATTTTAGGCTTGGTTGTAGTGCTATTTTGTGAAGATTTGTCAGAGGTTTTATTGTTGGGGGGCTGTTGACTGGTTTTGCTTCTGAGGTCATATTCTCTTTGAGACTCTATGATGACATTTTCCATGTCTTGATAACAATTTTCATCATCATCTCTTTTTTCATCATAAGGTGTATATAGACCTTGTTTTCTATCATAATGAATCTCAAAGTCATCATTATCTACCCCCAGCATATTAATATCTTCTTCCTCTATTATCTCATCTATTTTCTCAACCTCACTTACATAGTTTTGATGAAAGGGAGGAGTGATCTACTGATCATCTTCCCTAGGTCTGTTTGGAGGTTGGTTCCTTCTAAAATTCTGATTCTGGTTCTGGTTTCTATTTTGAGGAGCAGTTTGGTTTTGATTTTCTTGTGCTTTCTTAATTATGCTCATCTCTTTCATCATTTCTTCCATCATTCTCTCCATCTTTGAGTTTGAAGTAGAAGGTTTGGATTCCTCTCTAAAAGATACTCTCTTCTTGGTTTTCATTCTGGCTCTCTTCTCCATTAAGTTGGCTTCCACAGAGAGAGCACCCTTTTGCATATATTCAAGAGTTGCAAAGTCTCTCTCTCTCAGATGATAGGTAATGTCAGAGTCAAACCCTTCAAGAAAATTTTTTAAAGCTGAGCCTTGTGGAGGTTTTAGTTATGGTGAAAGTGCATTATACACACTATTGAATCTAGTGCAGTAAGCTTGCACACTTTCCCCAACATTTCTATGGAGGTTCTTCTAATCAGAAAGGACTTGAAGAGGGTTTTTCTCTACTTCCCATTTGTTTAAGAATTTTTTATGGAAGGCTTGGAGATCATTAATACTATGGGGGGCTAGGCCTTTGAACCATTTTATTGCCTCTCCTCCTAAGCTTTGAGAAAATAACCTAAGCTTGACAGAATCATCATCAATTTTATTTTTGTCAAAGTAGTCATTCAGCTTATCCACATATTGTGATGTAGTTGTAGCATTGTTGGCATCATATAAGGGAATTTTGGACTGATAATCCTGTGGAAGATTGACTAATGGTACAGGAAGGACTAATGGAGCATACCATGCTACCATGATATGTGGTGGGGGTGGATTCACAAGGAGTGGAGTAACAACAGGAAAAGTGGGCTGAAGTGGAGTGGTTTGAATAGTGTATGTAGGGTGCATAGAAGTGGATGGACCAGGAATAGATTGCTGAGCTAATCTTGGATGAGAGACACCTAAGTTGTGAAGGAAATGCAAATCAGGAGGTGTTGTTTCTCTGCTACCAAGAGGTTTACTTGTTTCAGGAGATGATAGTGAAGACTCAGAATCTAACTGATCTAAATCACCAAGATATCTAGTTCTAAATGGATTTACTAAGTCAACTTGAGATTGTTGTAGAGCTGAAAGATTTTCAGGAACTGAATTAGCTCTCAAGGGTGATCTGAAAACAGTTGATAATTTAGTCTTAGGAGACTTCCTAAGGATACCTTCTGGCTTATCAACTACTTCAGGTGGATCAGGGTCAGGATAGGCTCTAGTGTGAATCTTCCTAGGAGCCACTATGTTGTGTTTTTCAGACCCGAATAAACAAGACAAGTTCAACCAGGTATGACAATCTTTAAGAGGTTAACTAGTCTTTTTTGCAAAAAATTTAATCCTGTAGTCTTTTGACTGAGTTTGAAAGAAATTATAATGATAAGGTTTCTTCTCAGTGGAGTCTTAAGGTCTGTTCAGGATTGTGGAGTCGCCAAGTGGAAGTTTTTAGCCCCTAAGGAGGTAAAAGGTTTTATGGTCCACCACCATGTTTATTGGACACCAATCTGAAATATTTTTAGGTTTCTCTGAGTAATTTTTTAGTTGTATGGTTGTTTAAGAATATCCTAACTCTGTTTCGAAACATAGCTATGGTTATGAGACAAAGACAGTTTACTCTTATGGCTAAGCCAGCTGATTTTTCAAGGTTAGATAAAGTCTTAAGAGAATCCTAGGTTTAGCCTAGCTTGTCACTGATTCAAACAATTTTTACCATGATTACCTCTCTTAGGTAGTGCTTGAAAATGATTCTTTTAACTCACAAGGTTTTATAAAAATGAAAATGATTTTGGGTTTTAGTCCCCAGTGGATTCGCCGGAAATGTTAGGTCCCTGTAATCAGCAAGATTGGCAAAGTCCGATCTCAGGGAGAAACATCGTTTCAACCAACTTTGGGATTCTAGGATCTAGCCCTCCTGAATCCGGAGAGGGATCTCTCCAATAAGTGCAAAGATGGATTTGTCCTTGAAGTTTGGGGTAATGATATTAGGCTATATAATAGCTATGGTTTTGTTTTGGTTTTTTGGATGGTTGAGTATGATGATTATTTTGAGGAGAAAGTTATAAGTGCAATAAGTTTCAAAGGTGAGAAGTTGCAAGTGGATAGAACAGCTATGGCTAAAAGATAGATATAACGCTAGTTTTTAGTCCACTGGGCTGTGGAGTCATAAAAGGGCTTTAATTGAGCAACAACATCAAGAATGATCCAAGGGGAAAGTCATCTATATCACAAGATTATTGAGATTAAAATGATGGAATGGAAACAATAAAGTGTTGGAAGGGTGGAAACTAATAATAATTTCACAAGGGATTTATAGTCAATCCAAACAAGAAAAGCCTCTTAAGTAACTGTTCAAAACCAACCAAGTGCAGGGCTAACCATTGACTTCTTGGGAAAATTTGTATTAAAGTAGCTTAATTGACAAACAATCCAGTAATCCACATAATTACCTTCAGAAAATAGGAAAACATATAAGGGAAACAAAGTGTAACTTAAGATCAGATAAAGTACTTTTAAACCTAGTCTGCTTTCGGTCAACACCAAGGGAAACTTTCGAAATCTTTCTTTGGATAATAGAAGCTAGAAATAGGGCAAACCATCACTTTCTAGTCTTAACTTTAATAAGCAAATAAGGAAAATAACTTTCGAGAACAACGTTTAAGGAAAACAGTAGGACGAGGGAACTCCAACATTCCTAACTGCTTAACTGTATTAAATCATTCTTAAATAAACAATTTGGAGGAAAACATTGAGATAAATCTTATCAGTCAGAGAAGGTTACTGATGTACAGCAGGTCCTAACTCTATAAGTGTTGTTCTTTATCAGAGAAAAGTGGACAATATGACATACATAGAAGGAAAAACAATAACAAAGAAAGGGGCACTTCACCAGTGATATAGACCAGGATCCCAAGAAATAGCTTGTTTATTGATGTCAAACCAGTTATGGTCTTCAAATCCAATGTTTCAGTTCAGAAATCACCTTCACTATTCAGCCTAACTAATCTATCACAAGCAGAGCTCCAAGGGCTAGTAAACACTATTTACAATTAGGAGTTTAAGCTCAAATGTATTTCAAAGTTCTGCAACCAAAATTTTCTCATATTCTGCAGAAGTATTTATAGAAGGATGAGGAGGTGAGATCTGATAAAATATCTCTCAAGGCAATTAATACAGATCCGAGACTTCTTGGCCTTTTGAGGGGCTCAATGAAGAAGTTTACAGGTGGTTCTCTGTATTAACTGTTTTAAAATTAATATCAAAGCTCGGTGGGAGCTTTATTTGACTTTGAGGCTCTGCGTAATGTTTGGAGTAACTCTGCATATATTTCTGCATTTATTTCCTTACAGAAGTAACTCCCTGGCTGCGTTGAGGCAAAATATCTGATTCTGCAATAATTTCAGCCTCTGTTTGAATGCTTTGAGGCAACAGGTGGCGCTTATGGTAGCTGAGGAATCAATTTTCCTCAAATGTGGCAGTGGAGGGATATCTGTCTGTTTATACACTTATGATTTCTTTTAATTGCGTTTTAATACTGGGAATTAGGCTTTTGATAAGCATTCTTAGCTGTAATTCCAAAATCTGTCTTCAATCTTCATCCTGTTGTGCTATGTCTTCAAAACTAATACTCTTTAACTGTGTTTCTTAATAAAACAGTGTCTTGTCGATGTGCAGGGCCACGCAGGTCCTTTAAAGACATCAATTCCCATGAAGCATTGATAAAACGTTGATTCCGACCCGTGGATGGATTCTCTTTAATAAATCGAGGGCGTAGGAAACGTCTTTCTGACCCTTGGATTTTCTTCATAATACAATGGAAAACCATTAAAACACCTGTAAAAGACAAAAAATAATTAAGAAATCCTGCGTTTTAGGTTTAACTGCTTCAAAAGGCAGGAAAGAGCGTGGCCATTAGATGAAAGCATCCAACGGTGGAGATCTGCGTAGAAAGGAAAAAAGAAGAGCGGGAGAAGAATAAGGCAGAGCGCTTTTTTGGACCATCCGATCTGGACACGTGGAGGGTCTGGATTCAATCGGAGGATCACAATCGGGAATCGCAACTGGGGGTGGCGAGAAAATGGAGTGATTGAAACATGCAATGCAACGAAGCGCAGGCTGTCAATCTAAGATTAGATCAATGGTGGAAAATAAATCGTGGGAAAGGCCGATCGGGGGAACAAACAAATGCATGCGATGGAGATTTGCGATGCGAGTTTGCGCGGACCGTTGATCTGAGGATCAGATCAACGACGGAAAGTGAATCGGGGAAAGGCCGATTAGTGGGAGCAACAAGTGGATGTGATGTAAACATGTGATACGATTTCAAAACTCCGATGCGATGGAGCGCTGGCCGCTTGATCGGCTGTCGATCAACAGGGGGATTTTTTTTAAAATGAACTAGCGGAAAAACCTTTGCGATATATGAAAACTCAAACTTTGGAATAAAACAAAGGTTTTATGGGGCGGAAAATATATATATGGTGGACAGGCGCCCGACTGTGGGGCCTTTGGTATTTATGAAATGTGATATGCCCGGGGCGTATAAAACAAAAGGGCCAATCGCAATCGGGCCATCGAGCCTAGTCTTTCAATCAACCCATTTAAACATTTGCGATGCGATTGGCACCTAGGAGCTTTAACACTTGGTCCCGGGTGAAAGTCATATGAAATGGAAAGGCAGGGGCAGAGTTTATATGTATAAGTCCTGATCGCATCGGAAAGTTTGATGCGGCCTTTTCAATCAACCCATTGTATTTTTCTCCGATTGTGATTGCGTGATCGGTCTTTTTAATCTACCCATTTGAAATATTCAACATGTGACTTTAGTTTTTTAGATTAAACTTTAAGAAAGTGGGTTTTAAGACTTTACAAAAGAAAAATGGATCGGGAACGAAATATCACACGTTTTAAGTGCCGAGGCGGGCTTTATGGTTTATATGAAAAATAATATAATCGGGGGTCTTATAACAGAAATGCTTGATCACATCGAAACTTTTTGGAACATGGCAAAGACTTGCAATTTTTGAAATTTTGCGATGCGATAAGTGTCGTGAGGGGCTTAGCACCTGGTTCTAGGGTGTGGGCATGTGGAGGAAGTGGTTAGGACTTAGCCCAAGGGGCTAAAGTCCATAGTAATAAAAAAATGTTTTTTATGAAATTTTCAAAGTTTTCAGTGGATTTTGGGGCTTTCAGTAAGGTTAAAGAGTGAGTCTTTAACTTTGTAAAAGAGATTTTCATGAGGGGAAGAAGAGAAATCATGAAAACAAAGGAGTTTTATGGAGAAAAAGTGGAGCAAATGAAGGTTTGAGAAGGGGGAAAGATGATGGTTTTTCAGCAGTTACTTCTCATGAAATCAACATAATTTCTGAGTATAAAATGGGAACAACAATGAAGATTTTGGACAGAGGCATAATGCCTTCAAGAGTCTTCAAGAGCCAACAATTTTTAGTAATAAAATTTGTTCCTTGGAGGCTCAAAAAGTCTTAGCCACCTTTTTTTATAATCAAATATTATAGGTGGCTAAGAGGTCCATCCATTTCTGTTATCCATACACCCACTATTCCAACTACCCCATTCCATCAACCCCCTTCCATCTCACATCCTCCACTTGTAAACCCCCCATTTTTTCCACAAACTCCTATTATGGCAACATGGTATGCCCCTCTAATCCTTCCTTTACCTTTAGTCAATCTTCCACTAGACTATTAGTCCAAGATACCACTATATGATGCCAGTGGTGCTACCACTACTTCACAACATGTGGATAAGATGAATAAATATTTTGATAGAAATGAGATTGATGAGGAAACTGTCAAACTCAGATTGTTTTATCAAAGCTTAGGGGGGGAAGCAATAAAATGGTTCAAGGGCTTAACCCCTCACAGTATTAATGATCTTCAAGCTCTCCATTGATTGTTCCTAAACAAGTGGGAAGTTAGAAAAAATCCTCTCCAAATACTTTCAGATTACAACAATCTCAAAAGAAACACTAGGGAAAGTGTTCAAAATTTGCACTAGGTTCAATAGTGTTTATAATGCCCCACCACCAGAATTGAAACCTCCACAAGGCTCATATTTGGGAAAATTTCCCAAAGGATTTGATCCTGAAATGGCCTATGAGCTAAGAGAAAGAGACCCCTTGACTTTGGAGGACATGCAGAAAGGAGCTCTAGCGGTGGAAGTAAATATGATTGAGAAAAGATCTAGGATGAGGAATGAAAAGAAAGTATAATTTAGGGAGGAAGTTTCACCTTCCACATCTACTTAAAAAATGGAGAGAATAATGGAGGAAATGATGAAGAAGATGAGCATACTTGAGAGAGCACAATCTAGAGAAAACCAATCAGTTCCCCAAAACAGAAATCAATCTCAAAATCATAATCAAAACTTTAGGAGAGATCGACCTCAAAGCAGAGAAAGAGAGGATGATCAACAGATCAGACCTCCCTTCCAATAAAATTATGTTAATGAGAATGAAGAAACCATTGAAAAAATAGAGGATGACAACATGAATATGTTGGGAGTAAGTAATGAGGATTCTGATCTCATTTATGAAAGAAAACAAGGTCTATATACGCCTTATGATAACAGAAGACCACAAACTGATTATTATAAACAATAATATGAAAATGCCATCATAGGGTCACCTAAACAATATGACCTCAGAAGTAAACAGAATAAAGAAACTCCCAAGAACAAAACCTTTGATAAATTTTCCAAAAACAGCCCTGAAAATAAACCCAAAAAGACCGTTGAAAATCACAAAACAGTGGTTGTAAATTATGATTTAAACAAAGGGAAAAACACCCAAGCCAATGAAAAACAGAGTGTTAACCCCAATAGCACTAGCACTTTAGCTAATGCTCCTGAAAAAACTATTTTAACAGCTGTAAATAATAGAAGTAAAAAAATTGATTTTGCTGATAAGTCAGTGAACAAGAAGGCCAAATTAAACATTTAAAAAAGCCATATTCCCTTCAGCTTAGAGAATGAAATTTCTAAAATCAAAATCTCTATCCCACTCACTGAATTAGCCACTCAAAATGTATATAGAAGTCATATTTTGAAAGCTTTGAACATATAATATGTTCATGACACAGTTAACTTAAATGATGATACCCCAAAGCTCATTTTTGGACCGAAAATCGAAGGAAAATTTCAAGAAGGAACCACCCCTCCATTCTACATCAGCGTAAACATTCATGACAATATTTTACACAATGCCATGCTCGATTCAGAAGCATCACACAACCTCATGCCCAAGGTAATAATGGAAAGATTAGGCTTAGAGGTAACTAGACCCTACAAAGATTTATACTCCTTTGATTCAAGTAGGGTGAGATGCCTAGGCCTAATAAAGGATCTTTGTGTTAACTTAATCCAAATACCAGCCGAGAGTTTAGTGATGAACATTGTAGTGGCCTATATACCCCCCAAATATGGCATGCCCCTTTCAAGATCATGGGGTGCTAAGTTACAAGGCACAATGCAGATGGATATGACTTATGCCACCATCCCTGTCTCCAGTCAACCTAGAAGACTCTATAGGGAAACACACATGAAATACATGGCGAGTAGCCAAGAAAGACCAGAAAAATCTCCTCTTTACTCCATACACACTGACCTTGAATCTTTTATTCTTTTCAATGATGATATTCCTAAAGAGCAAGAGTTATTCAATGAAAAATAATCAAATGCTGTAAATATTTCACATGTAGTTACAGTAACGAACGAGGAGGAAAATAAAGGGGAAATTAAAAAATAGTCTGCTAATTTAAAAATTCACAGCAAATAGATTAGAGGTCTTGAGGTCTAAAACAATCATAAAAATAACGTAGATCATGAAAATCAAGAAGTAAAACCTCAAAACATTGAAAAGCTTGAGGAACAAAATTTAGGAAAATGTAGTGCAGAACCTTGTTCAGAATAGAATGATGAAGAATACAGAGAGGAAAGCAATGAAATGAATCATAAATTTGAAGACAGTCCTCTTTGTGACATGAATTTTGATGGGTCTTACACTAAAAATGATGCAGGGACAGGCATATGGTTACATAATACTCAAAACAATCATGCTGAGTGGCATTCCTATAAATTAAACTTTCACTGTACCAATAATATAGCTGAGTATGAAACTCTGCTTTTAGGCCTGCATTTATTGAAAAAATTAGGGGCGAGGAGGATAAAAGTTCATGGGGATTCAGAGTTGATTATTAGGCAAGTAAATGTGGAATATAGTGCTAAAAATCCTAGACTTAGAGCCTATAGAGATGATGCCATGAACTTGTTAAAAACATTTGATGAATTCCAACTTATCTTTGTCTCAAGAAACCAAAATGTACTTGCCAATGGTTTAGCCTTTGCTGCTAGAACTTTTCTTACACCTTATCAAACCAAGCAATGCACCACCCAAGTCAAATTTAGACCAGCTATCCCAGATAATGAAAAATACTGGAAATTTTTTGAGGGACATAAACAAATAGAAGACTTCTTACAGTCCAAGAATGAATTTGAAACAACATACTCTGATTCAAATTTTGATGAAGATTGTCCTACTGAAGAGAACCCACTTACTGGAGAAGAAATGTCTCTAAAGATTGCAGAAATAAATCTGTTAACAAATGAATTTCAACATACAACAGAAAATAGCACAGATTTACAAAATGAAGACCGGGAAGTGCTGCAATCTAAAGAACAAAGCTTGCCAAAAGGACTGGTTCCTTTAGAGGAATTATTTGATTTGAATGATGTGACCAAAAATCCAAAACTGGAACCCATAGAATCTGAAGTGGAAGAATGCAACATAGGCAGTAAGGAAAAGCCCAAAATAATCAAACTGTTTAAAACACTACCAGCTCACATTAAACTGAAATATATTGAGCTATTTAGAGAATTTTCTGATGTTTCTGCATGGAGCTATGAAGATCTAAAATAATATGATACAAAAATAATTTAGCATAAGATACCCCTCAAAGAAAACCATAAACCTTTTAAACAGAAATTGCGCAGAATCAACCTTGTTCAATTACCCCTGGTAGAGGAGGAAATTAGAAATATGTATGATGTTGGAATTATAGTCCCTGTTAGATACTCAGAGTGGGTGTCTAATCTTGTATCAGTTAGGAAGAAAACATGAGAGATTAGGCTTTGCATTGATTTCAAACAATTAAAAAAAGCCTCACTGAAGGACAACTACCCTTTGCCCAAAATGGATCATATTTTACAAAAGGTAGTTGGTTCTAAAATAATTTCTTTGCTAGATAGCTTCTCAGGTTACAATCAAATCCTGGTACATCCTGATGATCAACTTAACATAGCCTTTAATACACCTTGGGGTACTTTCATGTATTTGAAAATTCCTTTTGATTTAATAAATGCTAGTGCCACGTTTCAAAGATCCATGGATATTGAATTTTTAGAAGAAATAGGTTACTTCACTGTGATTTACCTGGAGAGTAAAAATGCAAAAAATTTAAAAGCATCTAAATACAAAGAAACATTATCAATCAAGAAGGTAAGCTTCTTGGACATATCATATCAGAGGAAGGAATAAGGATAGAACCAAAAAGAATTGATGGCATATTGCAAATCAGCCATCCTAGAAACATCAAGGAACTTCAATCTTTCATTGGAAAGATTAACTTCTTGAGAAGTTTCATACCCAATTTAGCTGAACTCCTTAGAAAAATTACAAACATGCTCAAGAAACAAGAAGGAGTCAAATGGACCTTAGAAGCAAAGAAATCATTTGAACTAGTAAAACAAGCACTCACCAAAACACCGGTTCTTATTAGTCCTGATTTTTCCAAGGATTTCTTCATTTTTTTCATTTGGATCAAAACACACAGTAGCTGCTATCATTTTATAGAAGAATTTGAATGGACAAGAGTAGCCCATTGCATTTTTCAGCAAGGCATTAAGAGATGCACCTCTGAAGTACAACATAATGGAAAACAAGCCTTTGCCTTAGTCAAAGCCTTAAAAGACTTCAGAGTTTACATTTTACATTCTCACATCATAGCATTTGTGCCTCATTCAGTGGTAAAAGACATATTGACCCTGGATCCAGATGGAAAATTAGGAAAGTGGATTGCTGTAATTTTAGAGTATGAATTAGAAATCAAGCCCACTAAAATCATAAAGGGTCAAGGACTAGAAAAACTTATGGTTGAATCTAACTTCCAAGCTCTTGATATAAACATGTTTAATGCATTAAATGAATGGGAGGAGTTTTTAACTCCAATTATCGAAGATCATTTTTTGAATTCATCTTACTATGCTGACATTTTGTATGTTTTGCTCAATCTTAATGTTCCTTTTGGTTTTTCTAAAACAAAGGCAAGATTTTTAAAGTTGAAAGCTGTAAATTACTGCATTTTGAATAAATGTCTATATTGGAAAAATGCTAGTGGATTATTTCTTAAATGTTTGCCTGAAAATGATGCAGATAAGATTAAGCATGAGTGAAGGATAATGTGGAGGCCACCTCTACTGGAAATAAACTGCTAAAAAAATCCTTAGAGCTGGTTATTACTGATCCACCCTCTTTCAAGATGTCCATAAGATGATTATTTCCTGTCACAAATGCAAAATTTTTGAAGGCAAAAGAACATTGCTTCCCTTACCTCTGCAATCAATCACTGTTTTTCAACAGTGGGGTCTAGACTTCATTGGGGAAATCCATCCTCCCTCGTCTGCCCAACATAGATGGATCCTCATAGCAATAGACTATTTTACCAAGTGGATAGAATACATCCCATCTAGGAATGCCACAGACTCAGTCATCATTTAATTCCCTGAAAATCGTATACTATCTAGATTTGGCTGTCCCAGAAAGATCATAACTGACAATGCTGCTACATTTGGGTCTAAAAACATGGTAGACTTCTGTCATAAATATCAGATCATATTGGGTCATTCCATAACTTATTACCCTCAAGGTAATGGTCTTGTAGAATCATCAAATAAAAGTCTGGTAAACATTATCAATAAGTTGCTAGAAGATAACAAGAAATCATGTCACAATAAGCTAGTACATGCTTTATGGGTAGACAGATTGACAGTGAAAAATTCAATTGGAATGTCTCCTTACCAGCTAGTTTATGGAACTGATGCAATATTTCCAACCAGTTTAGGAGTGCCAGTAATGAAGTTGATACAGGAAGTGCAGTCTGAAGATAATGATGTAACCAGAAGAATAAACCAGACTATACATTTATATAAAACCAGAGAGGAAGTATACATTAGAGCACAACAACTACAAGACAGAAGAACCAAGGCAAGTGATTTCAAGATTGGTGATAAAGTTTTGAAATGGGATTCAAGAAAAGAAGATAAGGGAAAACATGGAAAATTTGATAACTTATGGCAAGGCCCTTATCTTATCTAATCTGCTATTGGAAACAATGCATTCTTTCTGCAAGAATTGGATGGAGCTATATACTTTGGAGGTCCTATCAATGGCAAGGTTCTCAAACATTATTACAGTTAACTGATATTTTACTTTCAAAGCTTTTTATTCATTGTACATAACACTGTTTTTTCAATTTGAAGAAAGAAACTACAAAAACAACAGAAAAAGAAAAAGAGGGCAGAAATAAAACAAGGAAGGTACAACCCCATACCAAAAAAGAAAAGAAAATCTGAAGGTGTGCAAGCTTAAATGCCACTACAAAAAACAACACTACTATTTTAGTCATACAGCCTAATCATGACTAAGATAGATTTCAATTTTCTGCTGATAGATTAGTGAAAATATTTTCCAAACTGTTCAATCTTGGCTTATTAGTAGATTAGATTAGGATTAAAAAAAATGGTTCAAACAAACAGAAAATCTGAACCTGTAAGATTGATGAAAGATTGGTTCTAATATGCTCAAAATCTGAACCGAGAGAAAGTAAAATTAGCTTCAAAAAGATCGAAATCCGAGCTGTAAAAAGGATGAAGGATGTTTAAATTGTCAGATTTCAAGCCTTCATAGTTCTGTTTTAAATTTCTGCAAATAAAGTCTGTGTGCAGCTTGTACATACAACCATAGACATCATGGAAAATTAGACATCCTAACCCTGATTTGACTATGTTTAAATTTCTATTTTAGAAGAATAGAGAATAAAATCTGCCAGACAGTCTAACGCTGGCAGATAGTAGCTTAGGTAGAGAATTTATGAGTTCAACAGTCTAATCTGAACTCATGGAAGAAATAAGGGTAGACTTAGATTAGTTTTTCCTATTTTGAAAAAGAATAAAATGTTGATGTTTAAGGTCTACAAGTCCAAATGCACCTGCTAAAGGAAAAATGTTAGGAAGTAGCCAATGTAGGTAGTTGTTTGGGAAATAACTCTGTTTGATATAAATACTGATCATATTTCAAAGCTGCATGATCAAAGAAGAAGAGGTTGTCAATGGATAAAGGCACAGGTCTACATCCCAGAGATCAAATTCTAAATATTTTTGACACCTCCAAGGAGCTTTCATTCCCAAGTGGAGCCACTGTTAGCCATCAATAAATTTTGTCAGAGAAAATGATGGCTAAAAATAAGTCCTAAGCCTTCAAGAGATTGTTTTCATGAAAAAACTGCTCATTCTTGAAGTCTTCTTGTGCTGTTTGAACTTAGCAAGTAATCTTCACTACTGTTTCATTAAAATAAAACCACCAAGTTAAACCTGTTGCCCCCTTCAAAATTGTTCCCTAAACAACCCCTTTTTCATCATTTCATTCACTCATTTTGGCCCTTTTTATCCTCCATTTACCTCTGAAAAATATCCTTTCCTCTTTGACATTTTCCCTCCCATCGCCTAAAAAAACCTTCAAAAATCCCTTCAAATCATAGAACTCCTCATTTATGGTTTAAAAACCCTTACTTTCCCTCTATCGGAACTGGAAAAACCCTTAAAAAACCTGTTTTCTGCCTAAGAAATTCCCTTTTATATAAACACGGGCTTTAGCCCTTGAGGGCTTTAAAATCTTTGACCCTTCTCCTCCATACGTCCGAGCGCTTTAACGAAAACCCCTCTAACCCTATCACATCGGCTTTTTCCCTGAATACAACATTTTCATTGTAAAATTTTCTCCCGATCCGATAAGCTCCTCTCTCCTGGCCCTTGGTCACATATCCCTACACGGGACCATGCCCCTACGCGTTTTTCTTGAGCCCCCATCGCATCACCATTATTTCTTTTTCCGTTACATTGTTCCCCCTTCCCCCGCCGATGCGATAAGCCCCTCTTCCCTTGGCCCCAGTTCCGTGTTCTCCCATAGAACCTCGCCTTTTCCCTTCCTCCTTTTCCCTTTCTCCTTATCCCCGCCTTGTTGCTTTATGAAGTAATCCCAACCATTGATCTTTAAAGATCAACGGCTATCGCGCCTCCTTTCTTACCTTTCCTCAGTCTAAATCTTACCATCTATTCACCTTGGCCGAAGAATCTCCTCGGTCAATCCATTCGATCTGACAGTCCTCATCTAACCCGATAACGCAACTCCATTGGGGCCTACCATCCACCACATACAACGCCCGCCCTATCGAATGCTGCCACCTGTCTTCCACTTTCACTCCTGTCGTGCAACTCTTTCATCGCGCCCGCTCCGCTCCGTCGAATCTCGACCCTTTCATCTGACGGTTGTGGCAGCATATCGCATAATTTTTGCGCTTGGATTTTAACCCTCTAAAGTAATGAAATACCGGTGATATCAAAAAATCCACGTGGCGAGCAATCAATGCAATCGCATTGCCTCCGGGCAAAACCACTTAGCGCTTGAGGGGTATGCGATAACCACCCATGGTATTGCAAAAACCACTTTTGTCCAGTTTGCGCCAAATACAGTTTGAACTAGATTTTCACCTATTTTCCTCCATAAGCCTCCTCTGCCTGCATAATCACCCCCCTCTGCATCGCTCTTCCCCTGCGTCATCCTCTTAAGCAATCAAACCCCCCATCGCAGGTTTTTTGTAACGATTTTTGTGGTTTGTTACAGGTTTTTAATATAGTTTTTGGAGCGTAAACCCTGTTTATAACTCACAAAAATACAAATCCAAAGTCTTCCTTTTTTTAGAGCTAAATCACAAAGGTAGGAGGCTGTCTGGTTTCATCCAAGGGTTTGGACCGTGCTATGTAAATACTAGTAATACCCTTAAAAATATTCACCGCGCCAAGAACCTCTAGTCCACAGTGATAAATGAAGAGACAGTAAGTGTGAAGGATTAAAGAGTTGAAATTTGTTGCGTTAAAGTCAAAACACAATGTAAAGATGTACACAGTCAGCACATCAGGATTAAAGGCTCTGAGATGATTATGAGGCCATAAATCCGAATCACAGCTTAATAGTGTTTAAAGCCACCAGATCAGCATAAAATGAGTGAAGAAACCTCTGAATGCCACATCAGTAAGGAAATAAAATCCCAAACTACCATCTACAAGTTTATTTCCTCAAAAGAAGGCACCATGAATGCACAGTCAGGGATATTTTTAAAAGGTAGCTCAACATTAACTACCAACCTACCTAAAACCCTCAAAGTCAACAAAAGTAACTAAAGGTGATGAAACTTAATGTAAAATCATTAAAACAGAGATGAGCATTCGAAATATTCTCTCTTAGGCCTCCCAAAGGTCAATAAACCATTACTCTATATTAATTGAACCAATGATCCCTTCTTAAACTCCACCTCCTCATTCTTCTATAAATACTTCTGTAGAAGAAAAGTATAGGGGTTGGTCTTTGGATATCTATTGCATGTAAATAGCTTTTGAAGTTGTTTTAGCTCTGTTTTTAATCGAAGATACATAAGCTGAGATGAGAATTTTGTAGCTATAAAGACCCACTGGACTTGAAGATTGTAACTAGTTTGAACATCAAATACAAATAGTTGATTTATGAGATCTTGATCTATGTCAATGGGGATGTGTTTCTCACTGTAATTGTCATTTTTATTTACGTTTCCATTCTGTCCACTTTTCTCTGATAAAGAACAACAAATATAGATTAGGATTTACTTCTGAAGTACCCTAAATCTTACTAAAAATCTTTATCCTTTATGTTTTCTGTTGAATGTTAATTTGAAGGTAATTCAATAGAGTATAACCAGTGAAGTGTTGTTAAGCCCATATTTCCTGAGTACAACTTGAGATATTGTCTTTGAATGTTCTTGATAAGTTTGCTAATTAAAGATTGAGCGATAGAAGTCTATGGTTAGCCCTGTCCTCTGGTTCCTTCTCCAACAGTTGCTTTGAAAAGTTCCCTTAAGAGTATGTTGAAAGCAGGCTAGTTTAGAAGTACTTACCTGATATTAGACTAATTTTTATGTTCATCATAATTTTTTTCCCTTTGAATATGCTGAAAGCAGGTTAAGTTAAAAGTATTTACTTGATCTTAAGCTATTCTATGTTTTTAAATGTTTTCTCTTGAAAGTACATCAAAAGCAGGCTAGTTTCAAAGTACTTACCTGATCTTAGATTACTTTTGTGTGTCTCCCTCTAGTGCATGCCAAAAGCAGGATAGTTTCAAAGTACTTACTTGATCTTAGGTTGTTCTTTGTTTCTTCATTTGTTTTATTTCTTTCACTTCATTTATTATTGTTTCATTCCATAAAATCAACTTAAAGAGATCATTTGACATAGATGACTTGCCCCATGGACCACTTTTGAACCTTGCTTCTCAATTAAATCCTATTATGACTCCATAGCCTAATGGATTGATGCTGCTCCTTGCCTATATTATCAGCTGAACCATTATTTCACCTAATTACACCTTCACCCTTCATATAGACTTCCTTCACCTTCATTATATCCTTGCCCAACCAAAACAAACAAGAAAATCTGTTCTTCATAACTAGCCTAATATCATATCATGAAACTTAAAGATAATATCTTTGAACTCATACATAGAGAGATCCCTCTCTGAATCTAGGATGGCTAGGTCCTCAAATTCCAAAGCGGTTTTGATGTAGGCTCTGCAGTGTTTTTACTTGCCAATCTTACAAACTATGAAGACCTAACATACTGACGACCATACTGGGGGCTTCTGAGTAATTTACATCTTGTACATCCTCAAGACCTCGGAAGACCCAAAACATTTCATATTTGTATTTAAAATCAATCAATGGTGGTGGACCATAAAACATTTTACCTTGAAAAGAGCTAAAAATTTCCACCTGGTGACTCCACTGGCCTCCAGTCGGCCTATTACCACTCCAGTATTTGTATACTCCTTTTGGAATGCATTGAGCAAACCCAATCATACTGTTGGTGGACAACAAAATTTAAATCATCCACCTGGCGACTCCAAAACTCCCAAAATACCAAATGACTCCACTGGCAGAAGAATTTGAACTGGTTGAATAGACACAGTGACTTCTTTCTTGATTTACAAACATGATTCCAAGGATACAATGAAGATATGCCCCAATGAGTAGAGATCATATCCCTGGGTTTCCACATAAGATGCCCCAGGTGAATTGGAATAAAAACCTGCCTGTTTTTCAAGGTGAAAATTTTGAAGACCCTTTATAACATCTTATCAAATTTCATATATATGTATGGAGGTTAAAAGTGGAATGGCATGAAGACTGCCGTATGAAAATGTTTATGTTGACATTAGAAGGAGAAGCAAGGGAATGGTATGAATGGTTAAGAGCTAGTAGTTTGTTTTCTCTAAGAGACCTCCACATAGTATTTAATGATCATTACAAGGAAAAATCCCCATATCTATTATTAGAGGGAAGTTGTTGTAATCAATCTAAGGGCCTCATAGAATACCTTTCAGGCATTTATGAAGATTTAGGAAATTGGAAGCCTGAGGATCTTGTAGAAACCATTTATGAATTTCATACCCAAGACAACTACCATAAAAACCTAGATGAATCAGTTGAGGAAGAATTCAATCAGGAAATAGAATACACTCCTCAAGACCTCCCTACAACCATAAACAATCATTCATCAACCCTTGTAGCAGAGGCTCAAGAAGACAGCCAACCTCAAATTTAGTCTTCACAAGAGATAGAGAACTATTGTACTTCTGCTCAAAGAAATGAAAGAACATCTCCTCCTTTGACAGAGGAAGAAAAAGATCAAATTACCAAAAAATAGCCAGCCTCTGAATTTTTTTGCAAAACAAACACTCTTTCTCATTCACCTAATGAACTTTGTTGTAAAAATTTAGAAAGTTCCCTTGTAGATCAGAATAAAGAAAGACTTGTTGATAATCCAGTATGTTTAATTGGTAATACTACTTACATTGATTATTCTCCTAATTTTAATCTAGCTGATGATGATGTTCTCCAAACAGAAGTTGATCTTGCAGGACCATCATTAGTAGATTTGTGGAGGGAAGATCAATTCCACCAACTCCAAGAAAGTAATAAGCCAAAGCATACTATTTATGATACTGATGAAGAAATTTTTAAGGATGCAGAAGAGGGTGAAGAATCTCTAAATATTTGCTCTGCTTCATTTCAACTCATCAGTAAAATTTTCCATGTGATTGGGAATCAGCAGTCTTTCAGCTCAAAGGTTGAGGAGGAGAACAATGAAGAATTTCTTGAGCTGGCTGAAATTAAAAAACCTTCTCCTGAAGAGATTGAGTTAATTAAAGAGACCCTTGCTCAAGAATCTAATGACCTCTTCATAGAGTTCAGTCCACTAAATCAGGACATACCAGGACTACAAGAAGACAACATTTCCAAATATGATGAGTCCTCTAGTTCAGATAACAACGAAGATGAGGAAGATTTTCTTTCTCAAAAGAATATTTTTCTTGGTCCAGTGGAAGAAAAAATAATCCTGGTTGACCCTTATATTTCAAATACTCACAACCAGGAATTATTTCAAGATCCCTATGTTGATTTCTTAAATACATTTGAAAAGGGAATCAAGATTGTTAGGAGCAGTGTATTACCAAGAGCCAAAAAAAATTTTAACATTGCCGCCAAGAAACAAGTGAGATGGGAGTGGTCCTTTTGTCTACCCAACATGCTCAAAGAGATGAGAAAAGACCAGTCATGGAACTTTCTGATTGAATGGATGCACTGGAAAAGAGAGTTTGTTAGTTAAAATTGTAAATATTTCCAAGTTAGATTAGGGTAGGTAGGAAAGCAATAAAGCTCATCCTGTGAGCATTTAGTTAGTCTTTTATTTCCTTCTTTTAAATTTGAAAAAGGAAAAAATTCAGAAAATAATAGAAAAGGAGAAAAGAGGGCAGAATTAAAAGAAGAAAGGTACAGCCCCATACCAAAAAGAAAAGAAAATATGAAGGTGTGAAAGCTTAAATGCCACTCCTTAGAAAAACTCTGCTATTTTAGTCATACAGCTCAATCATGACTAAGATAGATTTCAATTTTATGTTGATAATATAGTGAAGAAGATTTGCCAAACTGTTCAATCTTGGCTTATCATTAGAACGCATTAGGATAGAAAAAAATGGTTCAAACAAACTGAAAACCTGAACCTGGAAGATTAATGAAGAATTGGTTCTAATCTGCTCAAAATTTGAACCAAGAAAAAGGGAAAGAGCATCTCAAAAAGATCAAAACCAGAGTTGAAAAAAGAATGAAGGATGCCTTTTGATTTCCAGATCTTAAGCCTTCTCAAGTTTTGTTTAAAATTTTTGCAAATAAATTCTATGTGTAGCTTGTACATATAGCCATAGACACCACAGCCAATCAGACTGCTTAAACCTGGCTTGGCTGTATTTTCAATTTTTTGTTTTACAAGATAGAGAATAAAATTTGCCAGAGAGTCTAATCTTGGCAGATAGTAGCTTAGGTAGAGAATTTATGAGTTCAACAGTCTAATCTGAACTCATGGAATAAATAAGGGTAGACTTAGATTAGTTTTTCCTGTTTTAAAAAAGAATAAAATGTTGATGTTCAAGGTCTACAATTCCAAATGCACCTGCTAAAGAAAAAATGTTAGGAAGTAGGCTGTGTAGGTAGTTATTTGGGAAATAAATCTTTTTGATATAAATATTGATCATCTTTCAAAGCTACATGATCAAAGAAGAAGAGGTTTTCAATGGATAAAGGCACAGGTCTACATCCCAAAGATCAAATTCTGAAGATTCTTGACACCTCCAAGGAGCTTCCATCCCCATGTGGAGCCATTGTTAGCCATCAGTAAATTTTGTCAGAGAAAATTATGGCTAAAAATAAGTCCCTGGGCTTTCAAGACCGTTTTCAAATGTAAAATCACTTCTGCTTTGAAGACTCCTTTGTGCTTACTTGAACGCAGGCAAGGACGTCTTCACTGTTGTTCCTTCCAAAAAATCCAGCCAAAACTGTTGTTCCTTTCTAAATTGTTCCTTAAACAACCACTTCTCATTATTTAATTCACCCATTTTGGTCCATTTACCCCTCCATTTTCCTCCGAAAAGCTCCTTTTTCACTTTATCATTTTCCTCCCTTCCCCCGAAAAAAACCTTCAAAAAATCCCTTCAAACCACATAGAACTCCCTTTGCTTATGGTTAAATACCCTTCCTTTCCCTCTATCGGAACTGGAAAAAAACCCTAAGAAAATCCATTGAAAAACACAAAAACCCACTTATTTTGCCTTGTTAAAACACACAAAGCCTTAAGCCTCTTTGGCTTTTAAGCCCTGGCCCCTTCCACCATATAACTCCGGCCCCCGCAACCGAGTGCATAAAACCTTTTTAGCCCCTTCATCGCACTCTGCCTTTTATTTTTATAAACCCACTTTTTCTGATAATTTTCCCCGACGCGATGAGCCCTCTTCCCTTTGGCCCCGCTCTCTATATTCTCCCATAAAATCGCGCCTTTTTCTCTCCTAACCCCTTGAGCCCTCATCTTTCCCTTCCTCCATTTTCTCTCCTCTTATCCCTGCCTTGACACTTTATGAAGGAATCCCAACCATTTATCTTCAAAGATCAACAAGATCGCGCGCCTCTTTCCCTATCCATCCCTCCGCCCAAATCTTGCCATTCATTCACCCCCGGCAAATGAATCTCCACCGTTGATTTGTTAGATCCGATAGGTAACATTTATTTCATCACCCAACCTCCCTCACCCACTCCTTCACATCAAAAATCACTCCCCAATCTTAAGATGACACCTAGCCTCCACTTAAACAACTCACCGCGCCAGCTTTCTCCATCGTGTCCCATCCGCACCATCCGATCTCATCCCTCATTCGACTCGCTGTGGAGGCATATTGCATAATTTTTTCACTCGCAGTTTAGCACTCCAAAGTAGTGCAATACCGGTGGGTTTCCAAAATACGTGTGTTGCGTAGTGTGTGGAATCGTGTTCAAATGCGTTTAAACCACTTACAATTTATTTGTCGCGCGATAATCGCCGTGGTATTTCCAAAACTCGCCTCTTGCCCATTTTCACTCCAAAATTCAAATTTAAAGCTATTTCTTTGTAGGTTTTTCCCGTAGAACCTCTTTGCCCGCATATTCATCACTTCCACCCATGCTCATCCGCTTTCACACTGTACATTTTTCCGTACCCCTCGTGTTTTTATAACATGTTTCATTATTTTTGTGTGTTTATCGCGTGCTTCCGCAAACCTTGTCCTTGAATAGCGAAGGGACAGAGGCCAAAGACCTCTATGTTTGAAGGCTAAATCAACAGTTGGTAAGGCTACCCGGCTTCGTTCGAGGGTTTGGTAGTACCGTGTAAGCGCCAAATATACCTTTAAACTCTCCACCGTACTAAAATCCCCCTATCTAGAATGATAAAGCGTGCTTTCGTTGAAAAGTCAAAATTAAAAGGGTTAATTCACAAGTTTGAAAGAATTAAAGCTTTAATTCTACTATTCTAATGTGAAAGTGCAATTAAAGGGCATAGACAAAGCCAAATTAGTGAACACAATAAATTTATAATGCTCTCGTATTCCGAAGTGATTTTAGAAAGGGCCTTAAAGCAAGAATTAAGGCCTAAAACAATGTTCAAAGCCACCGTGACAAACAAATCACCAAAGAGCCTCCAAAAGCCACATCATCAAGGCTATTACTCCTCAAAATTCCACCTGTAGATTTATTTTCTCAAAGGAATGCACAATGAATGCACAAATAGAGATCTTTTTCCAAAGACATCTCTAAATTTATGATCAACCTACCAAAGCCCCCAAAGTCAACAATAGTAACTAAGTTTGATGAAATTTAATGTAAAATCAATTAATAAGGGTTAATACATGTCACCTCATCTCCCTGAGCCTCTCAAGGCGTAGAAGCACTTACTCTTTATTAATTGAACTAATTAACCCTTCTTACACTCCACCTCCTCGTTTTTCTATAAACACTTCTCTAAAAGACCGTATAAAAGGGTTGGTCTATGGATATTTGTTTCATGTAAATAGATTTTGAAGCCGTTGTAGCTCTTTAATTGAATAAACATAAGCTCATATGAGAAGTTTGTAGTCGTAAAGACCCACCGGGACTTGAATATTGTAACTAGTTTGAACATCAAATACAAATAGCCGATTTATGGCCTCGGTCTATGCAAATGGTGATGTGTTTCTCGCCGTAATTGTCATTTTTATTTATGTTTTCATTTTGTTAAAAAACAAGAAATATAGATTATGATTTACTTCTGAAGTACCCTAAATCTCATCGATAAATATTTATCCTTTATGTTTTATTCTAAATGTGTTTTAATGGTAATTCAATAGAGTATAACCAAAGCAAGTGTTCGTAAGCTCCATGTTTCCCGAGTAAAACTTGAGATATTGTATTTGAATGTTCTTGACAAGTTTTCTAATTAAATATTGAGCTAGAGAAGTTTATGGTTAGCCTGGTTCTTTATTTCTCCTCCAACATTTGCTTTGAAAAAGTTCCCTTAAGAGTATGTTGAGTTAAAGCTAGTTTAAAAGTAATTACCTGATCTTAAACTTCTTTTTATGTTTATCTTGAATGTTTTCCTTTGAATATGCGAAATTAGCTAAGTTAAAATCTTTTACTTGATCTTAAGATATTCTATGTTTTTTAATGTTTTCTCTAGAAAGTACATCAAAAAAGCGTGCTAATTTAAAAGTACTTACCTAATCTTAGATTACTTTTGTGTTTTTCCTTAAGTGCATGTCAAAAGCAAAGTTAGTTTAAAAGTACTTACCTGATCTTAGAATATTATTTGTTTCTTCATGTGTTTTACTTATTTAACTCCATTTATTAATGTTTCATTCCATAAAATCAACTTAAAGAGATCCTTTGACATGTATGAATTTCCCCATGGACCACTCTTGGAACCTTCGTGAAATTAAATCCTCTTATGACTCCATAGCCCAATGGATTGATGCCGATCATTGCCTATCTTATCACCGAACCATTCCTTCACCTACTCACACCTTCACCCTTCATAGCACTTCCTTCATCTTCATGTTATCCTTCCCAAATCAAACAAAACAAACAACCTTGTTCTTCATAACTAGCCTAAAATCACACTTCTCAAGCCTTAAAGATCATATCTTTAAACACATATATAGAGAAATCCATCTCTAAATCTAGGATGGATATATCCTTAGATTCCAAAGTGGTTTTGATGTAGTTCTGGCAGTTTGCTCGTACTTGCCAATCTTACAAACCACAGTAGTAGTCCCAATAGAAGAATTCATTGAGAAATCCTTCTGCTTTACAATGGATAAAGCATATGGGGGATAACTTGGTGATTCAACACAAGCTTGGTGTCTTGGAGAAAGAAGTAGGTGGAATCTTGGAAGTAAGCTAAAAGATTAATGAAGAGGTTAGTGAGGCAAAGGATTCCCTTATGGCCTTTTTCAAGGAAGGAATTTTTGACTCAAACCAAGATGAATTGATAGACTTCTGGAGAAGATGGACCATTTCGATGATTGGATGGATATATGCTATGAGCTAGAGGCACTTCAAGAGGAGATTGTTGAAATTGCAAAGAACAACCAAGGAGGAAGGAAACCTACTTTGGCCAAACCAAAGAATGTTGTGAATGTAGCTGAAGAGGAAGGAATAACTTCATAAAGAAGTTGAACCCAAACCAAGCACATTACAAGCATTACAAGTTCATCCACACAAGGATGTTCCAACCGTAGAAGATGTCAAGGATGAACTTGGTGAACAAGTTGGACCGAGATCGAGCACATTGCAAGAATTGGTCATGGATGATTCTCATGAGGATGTTATGGAGATGGAATATGTATGAAGGAAGAACTTGTGATACAATTTGAACCTAGACAACACACATTGCAAGCATTGGTGGAAGAACCACGTGAAGATGTCATAAATGTCACCATGATCGAGGAGTAACTTTAAGAGAAGGTTGTACCGTATCGAACACATCAAAGACATTGATGAGGATGGAGGACACTCACTTGAGGAGTCTTCATGGAGATATAACTTGTGTTTTATTGAAGCATAAGTAATATGGACCACATATGGGGATGAGAAATAATATGATTCTTTTCGAACACCACGGAAGATCTATCCTTTGATGTATGATACCTTGTACATTGGAGGAACAAGGAACATTGCTTCGTTGAAGACCTTGATGGGGAAATTTGTGATTGTACACTAGATGGTTCAACCCTCGTACAAGGGTGGAAGTTGATGAACTTTATGACTCGAAAGGGTCATTCTTAGCCACATGGAATGGAAAGTTCCCGGCATGACCTATATACTACCTTTGTGGGCATATTGGTGGAGTAGACTTCTTCATGCCCTACAACCAAGAAGGAACTCTTGGTGTGCCTCTAATAAGGGAGAAGCCTTGATGGAAGTACTAATATTGATGGATGATGGTAGAAGTGACCGAGAGCACTTCACCTCTATATATGTACATGATGATGATGAGAGTTGACTTGAGTTCACCTAGATGAACGCATGGGCAGCCGCAGTCATGGACATGGATTACATAGAGATATTTTATAGATGGATTGATGGGGATGTTGTTCATCATGAGAAACTAGGACATTGTTTGGATGAGCAGCCTATGAGACATTCATATGACCTTTAGGTGAGAACTTGTGATGGCACTCATGGCCAACACAAGTAGGTTTTTCAATTATTTGGATATGATGACGCATGGTATTTCATGATGAGTTACATTCACTGAGGCTTCATATTATGGTGATTTTGTAGTATCTTATTCATTGAGGAGCCGAGGTAAAGATTGGTCTTGATTTTGATGCATTATGATGCATACCTTTGAGCATATTTATGGGGTGCATTTGGGAGGAGTCACTTTGATTGGGATGATCGAGCTAGGACACTTTGGATTTTGATGGAGATGTTGCGATGGAGATGCCTTGGTTGTATACACTTGGGCATGGATTGGGTCTACTTGACTTAGCCACACTTTTTTTGATAGATACATATTACGTAAGGGACAAACTTACTGGCGGGACCCGCATATCGCACTGATTGATTTTATGAGAGGGAGACTCTTACATTTATGATTCTTGGAGGATGTGACTACTCCGGGATATAGGTAGCACATGGATTAGAATCATGGAAAACATGTTGTGGGTGAGATGGAGACACTTCATGGACCCAAACATGGCCTATTTTGGATGAGATTGAGTCTTGATCAAGTTGATGGATGTGGTAGAATGAAAAAGGAACAACTAATGCATGGTATGAGGATGGGCATTCTCACGATGAGAACGTATGGTTGGACCGATTACCTCGACTAGTTTGAGTTATGGAGTGCGCAATGTGCAGAAAGCAGGCCGGATACATACCAGCCTTTTTGTGTTGAGTTGGTTGGAGTAATTGATGCGTATATTGACACAAAATTAATGATATATGATGGGTTGAAACAATATATGCCGCAAAGAAGATGTGAACTTGATGAGGAGATTGACTTCCCACGATGGTATAGCATGTGGTGATCGTGGCACATGTGTTGATGATCGCGTACTGGGAAGATATTTCATGGATATGTTAGACATGAACCATGGTGGTTTATGTGACGATAGTTGTGACGAGACAGTGCACATGTATGTGACAATAGATTTTGTGACGATATTTTGCAAGAAAATTTGCGAACATGGATCGCGTGACGATGATGATGTAACTATCAGGATGATAGTCTTGCTTAAAGTGGGGGAGAATGTAAGGTCCTCACTTCATGAGACACATTTTGATAACAGCACGCCCACTCAGACATTTGGAAAGTGTTTGGGCACCTTCTTCGATGTTATAGGCGTATCGTCGAACCACAACCGCGCAGGCGCGGTGTGTAGAGATGGGCGAGCATGGGTGTGCGTAATATGGGCGCGTCGCACATAGTCGATGTATTAGAGTTACAGGAGATGACTGAAAATAAAATGGGATGAATGGGTGGGATAGCTCGTGTCCGCCAAGTCACCCACGCCCACTCATGATTTGTGCATAAATATAATCTCGCGTATGGTTTTTGTAAAGTCATCCAAGCACAAGAGTTCAAAGGAATATGAGCATTTGAGCGAAGAAGGCATTGGAGAAGAGTTGAGCTTCACCAATAGCTCGTTGGTGGAAAGTTGCAGCTAGAATGGAACACGTGTGGCATGGGGTCAAGTCGAGTAGCATGCAAGATTTGTGTTCAAAAAAAAGTACCATAGGGCATCTTCCTACGTCAAGTTCGGTGGCATCCGGGCAGGGAGGTCCGATCTTCGCCTGTGGCACCACCCATTGTATTTGACTCCGCGACAAAGCGCAGGTGCGTATCGATGCCGATCTAACCATACCATTGGAAGTGATTTTGACACATGGTTGGTTTCGAGCAAAGTCTAAACTCATAGGAAGCAAGTGACCCAAGTGACCTAACAATAGGGCACTTGGGCAGATTTCAGTAAAATGTATGAAGGCTAAATTTGATGATGTAAATGAATGTTTTGGGTTAGTTGACGATTTTCAAGCATTGTAAGCTTGGACAAAAGGTAAATTTCCTTTCCATGATAAAAAGTGGCTTTTTTATTGGATTGTATTATTATTATACATTTTATGAAACATATTATCTAGAAGACTTATTAACGAGAGTTTCCCCTCCCTTGTATGCATGGGCATAGTTGTGGATTTATAATGGTGTTTAGTTATTTTCAAATATTGAAAGAAAATTTGATTAATAATGAAATCGTGTGTTAATAAAAGCATAGTGCCACACCCGTCTATAGCTTGGTTGAAAGACACCGAAGGTATAGAGGCATGACAACAAAGCACCCAAGCATTCACAACTTAGCAAATTTGATACGCCGCCCTCAAATGAAACGACCTGAATCAACGCATTTCATCGTGCCCTCACACGGTGTGATATGGTGCGCCCGACTAAACAAAGGCACAAGGGAGAAAACAACAAATGGGTCACTCGAACGTGTACAAGGCACTGGCCATTGCCAACTTAGAAAATTTGATATGGCCGCCCAATAGAAACGACCCAACCCAAACGCCTTTCATCAAGCACCCTCACATGACGCAACACGACACACCTCACCAAACGAAGGCAAAAGGGAGAAAATGGAAAACGAGCTTCCGAAACGTGCACAAGGCACCTAGGTCATCACAACTTAGCAAATTTCATACTCGTTGCCTTCAAACAAGACGAACCGACCCAAATGATATCACTGGGCGCCCTCACAAGGTCCGACACGACGCACCCGACCAAAGGAAGGCACAAGGGAGAAAACAAAAATAGCCACACGAACATGCACAAGCCACCCGAGCGGTCGTAAACTAGCGAATTTGATACGACCGTCCTCAAATGAAATGACACGAACCAAACACGTTTCATCGTGTGCCCTCACACACCGTGACATGACGTGCTCCGATCGAATGAAGGCACAAGGGAGAAAATGTAGTGCTGTGATGCACGAACGTGCACAATGCACTCGAGCGCTCATAACATAGAAAATTTGATATGACCGTCCTCAAGTGAAATGACCCGAAGCGTGCATTTACTCCGGCGCCTCGACATGACACAACACGAAACGCCGTACCGAATGAAGGCATAAGGGAGAAAATTTCAAACGAGCCACACAAATGTGCACAAAGCATCGGTGTTCACAACTTAGCAAATTTGATACAACTCGCCCTCAAATGAAAATGACCCCAACCCGAACGTGTTTCTATCGGCACTCTCAAACGCGCTCGACACCGTGCGCCGAACACAATGAAGGCACAAGGGAGAAAACAAAAAATAGGCCACATGAATGTGTAGAAGGCACTAAGGTGGTCACAACATAGAAAATTTGACACGGCCGCCCTCAAACAAAAATGACTCGACCCAAACGCGTTTCGTTGGGCACCATCACATGGCGCGACATGGCACGCCTAACCGAACAAAGGCCAAGGGAGAAAAATGGAAAATAGGGCAGATGAACACGCACAAGGGAAATCGGGCAATACAACCTAACTAATTTGATATGGACACCCTCAAATGAAACCACCCTCGACCGAATGCGTTTCATTGCGCGCCCACACATGGCGCGACACAACATGCCTTCCCGAACGAAGGCACAAGGGAGAAAATGGTAACCCGGACACATGAATATGCAAAAGGAACAGGTGGTCACAACTTATAAAATTTGATACGACCACCTCAAAAATGACCCAAGCATAATGCATTTCATTGGGCGCCCTCCTACGTGCGACACAACGCGACCGACCGAACGAAGGCGAAAGGGAGAAAACGACAAAGGGGCCGCCCGAATGTGCACAAGGCACTGCAAGTGGTCACAAATTAGTAAATTTGATATGGTCGAACTCAAAAAAAATGACCCGACCTAAACGCGTTTCATTGGGCGCTCACGCGTGAGCGCCTCTAATCGAATGAAGGCACAAGGGAGCAAATGGTGGCACGAACATGCACAAGGCACTCGTGGTCACAACTTAGGAAAATCTGATATGAATGCCCCGAAATGAAATGACTTGACCTCGAACATTTTTTGTCGTGCACCCTCACATGGTGCAACACAATGGGCTTGATGGAGCAAAGGCACAAGGGAGAAAATGAAAACGGTTGTACGAACGCACAGACACCCTACCAAAACCTAGAAAAATTGACACAACCGCCCTCAAATGGAATGACTTCGACTCGAATGCGTTTCATCGGCACTTTCACATGGCGACATGGCATGCCCAACCCAACAAAGGAACAATGGAGAAAATGGAAAATGGGCTTCATGAATGTGCACAAGGCACTCGCTGGCCACAACTTAGAAAATTTGATATGGTCGCTCCCAAACAAAACGACCCGACCCGAAGATGTTTCATTAGGTGCCTCAATACCTGTGACACGCACACCCAATGGAACAAAGGTACAAGCGAACAAATGGAAAATGGGCCGCATGAACATGCACAAGGCACTCCATGCGGTCACAACTTAGAAAAAATTTCATATGACCACCCTCAAACAAATGTCCTTAAATTAACACGTTTTGTCAAGTGCCCTTACACGAAGGGACACGTGTGCTTGAAAAAATGAAGGAAAAAGGAGAAAATAGAAAATGAGTGCCACATGAACGTGCACAAGGCACTCCTGCCAAGCATAACTTAGTGAATTTAATATAGCCTCAAAAAAAATGACTCCGACTCGAACGCATTTTTTTGGCGCCCTCACATGGCGCAACACAGCCGCGCCCGACCGAACGAAGGCACAAGGGAGGAAATGGAAAAAAGGTTGCACAAAAATCGATAAGGCACATAGGCGCTCAAAATTTAGTAATTTTGATACGATCGCCATCAAATGAAACGAATTGCATCTAAATAGGTTTCGTCAGCACCTCGACCCGTCATGACACGGCGTGACCGAGTCAAGACATGGCGTGCCCGACCGAATGAAGGCACAATAGAGAAAATGAAAAGTGTGCACAAGGCACCCAAGTCATCACAAATTAGCAATTTTTTATGACCACCCTCAAAATAAACAACTCCGAGTCAACGTATTTCATCGAGCATCCTCACACGATGTGACATGGAATGCCTAAGGCACAACACGGCGCCCGAACGAATGAAGACACAAGGGAGAAAATAGAAAACAGTCATATGAACATGGATGAGGCACTCGACAGTCAAAACTAGAATTTTTATATGGCTGCCCTCATATGAAATGACCGACCTAAACACATTTTGTATTCGGCGCCTCTCAAACGTGTGACACAATGCGCCCGACCGAACAAAGGCACAAGGGGAGAAAATGGAAAATGGGTCACATGAACATGTAAAAGGCACTTACCAATCACAAATTAGCATTTTTGATACGTCCATCCTAAAAACAACTCGAATTCTGGGAAATGAATTTCATAGGGCACCTCACATGGTGTAATCTCGACCCGAAAGCATTTCCCTTGGGTGCCCTCACACATGACCCGACCTCGAATTCTAACCTCGACCCAAATGAAGGCACAAGGGAGAAAAAAAAATGAGTTGAACGAACATCCATATGAACACAGTGTGGTCACAACTTAGCATTGTTGATATGGGATCCCCGATGTGACTCGAATTCGACTCGACGAATGCGTTTCCTTTGGCACCCCTACGAACGATCTAACCCGACCGAACAAAGGCATAAAAGGAGCAAACGGAAAATGGGTCTCACGAACGTGCACAAGGCACATGAGTGGTCACAACTTAACATTTTTGATATGGCCTCTCACACGACCCGACTCAACCTCGACCCGAACACATTTCCTTGGGTGCCCTCACATGACTCCGACCCGACATGGCCCGAACACCTTTCCTTGGGTGCCCTCACACTAAGACAACCCAACCAAACTCAACGAATGCACAAGGGTGAAAAGGGTAAATCTGCCGCACAAATGTGCACAAGGAACACGAAGAGTCACAACTTAGCATTTTTTATACGGCCTCCCTCACATGACTCAACTCCGACTTGGCCATAATGCATTTTGGCGCCCTGCCACCTACCTAGACTCGACCCGACCCGTAAGAATGAAGGCACAGGGGAGAAAATCGTAAATGGGTTGCATGAATGTTCACAAGGCACATGGGCTACAACTTAGCATTTTTGATATGGTCACCCTCAAACGAAATGACCCGAGCCAAACATGTTTCATCATGTGCCCTCATACAACATGCCCTTACCAAATGAAGGCACAAGGGAAAAAAATAGAAAATGGACCGCAAGAATGTGCACAAAGCACCTATATGGTCACAACTTAGAAAATTCTATATGGTCGCCCCCCAAATGAAATGCCCGAACCGAACATGCTTCTGCTGGCGCCTCACACACAGCCAGACACGACGCACCTGACCTAAATGAAGGCACAAGGGAGAAAACAAATGGGTCACACAAAAGTCCACAAGGAAACTCGGGCAGTCATAACTTAGAAAATTTGATACGAATACCTTCAAACAAAATGATTCGAATCAATTCATTTTTTCGAGCGCCTCACACGCGCGTGCCCGATCAAATGAAGGCACAAGAGAGAAAATGATAAATAGGCCGTAAAAAATGTGCACAAGGCACTGGCAGCTGCGCCACTAACAATTTTGATACAAAATGCACCCTCAAATGAAATGACCCAACTCAGACGCTTTTCATCTGGGCACCCTCACATGGCGCGACACGACATGCCCAAACGCGACACAAACATGCCCAACCGAACGAAGACACATGGGAGAAAACAAAATGGGCCTTACGAGTGTCGGGAGGTGCACTTGGGAGGACACAACGAGCATTTTTTATATGGCCACCCTCAAAGAAATGACCACTCAAACGTGTTTCACCGGCACCCTCACACGCACGACAAGATGCGCCCAACCGAAAGAAGGCACAAGGGGAGAAAATGGAAAATGGGTTGCACGAACGTGCACAAGGCACCTCGGGGGTAGAACAACTTCTTAGCATTTTTTATATGGCCACTCAAAGGAAATGACCCCACCAAAATGCATTTCATAGGGTTACCTCACATCCCGTGCGACCCAAACTCGAACACATTTCCTTAGGCACCCTCACAATACCCGAGTTGACTCCGACCCGACCCAAACGAAGGCACAAGGAAGAAAAACGAAAAAGGGTCGCACAAATGTGTACAAGGCACATGGGCGATCATAACTTAGCATTTTTCATACGACCTCCCTCACACAACCCGACCTCCGACCTCGACCTAAACGTGTTTCATCGGGGCACCCCCTCACACAACACAACCCAACCCACCCAAACGAGTGCATAAAGGAGAAATGGAAAATGTGTCACACGAACATGCACAAGGCACATGAGTGTCACCAGCATTTTTTATATGACCTCCCCTCACACGACCCAAATCGACCCCACCCAAACACATGTACTGGGTGCCCCCCTGCCAGACTCGACCCACCCAACTTGAACGCCTTCTCGCGCCTCACACAACACGACCCAACCAAATTAATGAAGACATAAGGGAGAAAATGTAAAATGGGTCGCACAAACGTGCGTCGTGCACACGGGTAGTCACAACTTTTCATTTTCGATATGTTCTCCCTCATAAGACCCAACCGACCCAACTCGAACGTGTTTGTGGGTGCCCTCACACAAGACTACCCGACCCGACACTCCCAAATGAAGGCACAAGGGTGAAAATCAAAATAAGTCATACGAATGTGCACAAGGCACATGAGTGGTCACAACTTAGCATTTTTGATATGGACGCCCACACACGATTCGACCAACCCGACTCGATGCTACCCGACCCTCCCTAACATGCTTCCCGTACCCTCACATGACATGACCCGAATCGACCCGACCTCGCTAGAATGCATTTCGTTCCCTTACATGACGCAACCCGACCTACCCGAATGTTTTTCCTTGGCGCCCTCACATGACCCGACCCTAACGTGTTTCGGTGCCCCGACATGACCCACCCAACCCGACCCGCCCAAATGCCTTTCCTCGGGTGCCCTCACATGGTACAACCCGACCTCGAATCGGCCGCAAATGAAGGCACAAGGGAGAAAATGGAAAACGGGTCGCACGAACATGCACAAGGCACATGGGTGGGTCATAACTTGTCATTTTTTATACTCGCCTCCTCACACGAATTCGACCTTAACCAAATGTGTTTCCTCGGTGCCTCCCATGGCAAGACTTGCACTAACCTAATGAATGCACAGGGAGAAAATGGAAAATGGGTCACACAAACTTCCGCACAAGGCACATAGGTAGTCGAACTTATCATTTTTAACATGGCCGCCCCCACACGACTTGACCCGACCGCCCGAGCGCACAACCCAACATTCCCAAACATGCAGACTCAATCCTCGCCCGAATGCATGACATGAGAGACACGACCCGACCTCGCCCGAATGTATGACCCGACTTTTCCGAAGCAGCAACCCGAACATAATGACCCGACTTGCCTAAACGCATGACCCGACCCGCCCTAACGAAACTACCCAAACCACATGACATGACCTTCTTGAACGTGCACAAGGCATACCCACAATCACCACTTGTAGCCTTTAACATGGCCACCCCGTCAAGACATGACCCGACCTACCCACCCAAACATGTTTCCTTGGTCACCCTCACATGGTTGAAGCACTCGGCACCACTACCACTTCATGACAGATGGTATCGTAGCTCGATTCAAGCGGGGGCAAGTTGAGCTTTGTTGAAGATAGAATATTGAAGCCAGAATACAACGATAGGGCTATTACTGTATCTGCTTGCACATTATACCGAAGTAGTCTCAAGAAACATTGGTAGGGGAAAGACATTGGTCGTGCTGAAGCCGCATAACAAGACATGGCAAGTTGGGAAGAATGTCAAGGGAGGATTTTTAGACCTTGAGCGGTTGAGGTTCGTCATTTCGTCGACCGTCATTTGTCACATGTCCACCGAATGCTACCAATGCCTCGATCACCATCCTCAACTCATAGGTCTTACATACTCCCCCACTTAAAATAAGACTATCGTTGTCGATATTTATACCATCATCATTTCATCATATCATCGTAATATGTCGTCGCAATTTTTGTTGCATTGTATCATCGCACAATATCATTGCATAAACCATCAAGGTTCATGTCTAACATACCCAAGTGGAAATATCTCCTCGGGCCCACGATCATTAACACATTTTAGCATAATCACCACGTGCTATATCATCGTGGGAATTCAATATCTCTATCATGTCCACATGTCGCTACAACATATGATTGTGGGCAACCCATCATATATCATCAATATCATGTTAATATTTGCATCAAGTACTCCAATCAAATCAACGTAAAAAAACATGCTATGTATCCAAAAGATAATCTCCGCACAATCGCTATAGCCCTCATGTCAACTAGCTAGGTGATCAATCCAGCCCATAAATTTCCATCGTGAGAATTGACATCCTCATACCCCTTGTTGTTCCTCTCGCATCCGTCACATCCATCAACTCAATCAAGGATCCATCCCATATGAGTGTAAATTAATACATGTTCGTGTCCATGAGGCATCCTTCATCTCATCCGCAACATTTTGTCCATCCAAAGAAGCCATCTCTATCCGAAATTGTGCTACCCGTGATGTCAATCTCCATGTGTCTTATTCAAAATACAATACAAGCAACTATCGAGCATCATGCACATGTGAAATGTCCTCCTCAAATCAGTCAAAAACATCCTATCAATAATGTGCCATATTTAGGCCCATGGAAGCCATGTTCACCTCATCTATAATACGGATCCAATATGTGTACCAAAGTTAAGTCAATAAGGCTCAACCCATGCTCCAAGTGTATACCACCAAGGCGTCTCTACCGCATCTCAATCAATATCAAAAGTTTATCGTTGATCATCTCCATCAAGTTACTCCTCACAAACACACCCCATAAATGTACTCAAAGGTATGTATCCGATAAAGTGATCAAAATCAAGACCAATCTCGATCTCAACTCCTCAAAGTTGAACCGTGACATCGCGAGATCATTGTAGTATCAAGTCTCCAATGAATGCAACTCCATCATGAACTCCAATGTATCATCCTATCCAAATCATTGGAAAACATACTTTTATTGGCCACAAGTACCACCACAAGTTGTTTCACTCCCCGCAAGTCATATAAATGTGCTCATAGGTCGCTTTATCCAACCAATGTCTTGTTTCTCAAAGTGAAAAACATCCATCAACCCATCTATAAATTATCTCCATGTAGCACCAACAATCAATCATGCTCAACATCCTCGCTTGGACACTCCTCCATGATGCTCATAAGGTGCACCTAGTAAGAATTTTCATAATCTCTCCACATAATGCCTTTCCATGCCCCTGCTGTCAATGTACATGACTCTTTTGCTACCCATGTGTCCATCAAGAGTAGACTCATCTCTCAACTCTATTCATCATCATGTGTATAGTGTTTAGGTTAAGTGCCCTCAATCACTTATACCATAATCATCATGAGTACTTCCTTCAAGGGTTCTCCCCCATTAAATGTGCACCAAGAGTCTCTCTTACAAACCATGAAGAAGTCTACCCAAACAATGTGTGCTACCACCAAGGTAGTCCATGAGTCATGTCGAGCACCCAGCCAATTTCCATCCGGCTAAGCATGACCCATATCTATCACAAATGTCATCAAGTTCCACCCTTGTCACTAGAATTTGAACCTACTAGGGAGAGGTCACAAATTTCCCTATCAATGTCCGTAACAAGAAATGAACCTTACTTCTCCAATGTACAAGGTTTCATCATAGTCATCCAAGGAAATTTCCTCCATGGTATTGGCTAATAGTCATCTTCTTGATCATCCCTACATGTGGTCCATCTCCCAAATGCTCAATTGAAACACAAGTCATATCTTCACACCTTCTAATAAAGTGTCCTCCATCCTCATCAATGTATACAATGCTTTTGATCCTTTTACGAAATGCTCATCAAGTCTTCCTCGATCATTGTCACTTATGCAAAATTTTCATGTGGCTCATCCCCAATGCCTCCGATGTGCTTGGTCCAAGTTCAAATTGTTCCACAAGTTCTTCCTTGATCATGTTCGAATCCTCAACATCCTCCCGAGAATAATCCATCACTCATCTCCTACAATGTGCTTCGCCCTAGTCCAACTCGTTCATCAAGTTCATCATTGAATTCTACCACATCCGCAACATCCTTCTAAGAATCATCCACCATCAATGCTTGTAATGTGCTTGTTCCTAGTCCAAATAATTCATCAAGTTCTTCCTTGACTTCAATCAAATCTACAACATTCTTTGGTTTTCCCATAGTGGGCTTCATGCCACCATGCTTCATCTTTCCACCTTCCACCTCGTCCATTTATGTTTGAAGAATTTTCACTTTCTTCATAACTCAAATGATTTCATCTTTTTCATGTCGATTTCCTCCTCTTGCACAATGTATCAAATATCCGAATTTGTCTCATCAAAATCCTCTCCCACTTCCTTCGACTTATCTTTAATTTATTTGAAGTTTGTTAGGGTTCTGTGATTTGGCATATTGGCTTTACCAAATGACAGGGTAACATGAAACCAATATTTGGAGTCCTAGGACCTAGCCTTCCTAGACTCAAATGGCTCTCTCTATCAGGTGTGAAGGATGTGAACTTTTTCTCTAGATGGTTGATTTTAGGCTAGTTGTGAAGTGTGTGGGGGTTTTTGTTTTGTTGGGTAAGATGGTCAAGTAGGATAGGTGGAGTGAGAGTCTATCAAAGCCATTGGGCTATGGAGTCAATAAAAGTCATGAGTGTCTCAATGATGAATTAGAGGTGTTGCAGGCCAATCCAAAGAAGGTAAATGGATCCTTAGGGTAATGTGTGAGGTGGAGTGAACATCAAATTTGGGAGAAACTAAGAGGTCTTAAATATGAATAGTTAAAATCTATAACTCATGAGGTAGGGAAAACCATTAAGCTCAATGAACAATACTTAAACTGATAAATATCCAAGATAAACATTCCAAAGGAAACATAGAAAGCATAAGAGCCTCTAAATTTAGTAAATTCACCTTTAGAATTTGGGAAAAACATATAAGATAGAATAATAACTCAATCTATGAAGAGGGAACTCGTAAACATCATAAATACAGCTATAAAGAACTCGAAATAAGTAGGTAGACATGGAGAAATGGTAAGATCTAACAAGACCTCTTTAACTTAACCTATAAAACAATATTCCAAAGAGAGGTTTCAAGATAGAATTTCGAATGTACCTTCAAGTAAGAAGGTTATACCGTGAATCATACTTTTAAACTAGCATACTAATCGTACATGAAACAAACAAGTTTAGGTGGGCTTGCCAAACCTATCAAGAATTCCTCAAGAGACCAAACATAAGAAAGCATCAAGGCTATATAACATACAGAGGACTCGAGGTGCCTCAAAGAGCATATCTCAACATATACTTTTCTCGATTTATAAAGAAATCCAAGAAGGATGAAACATAATGAGAACAAGAAAACATAAACAAATTAAGAAGACATCACCATTCGCCAAGCTAAGGAATCCCGCAAGCAAGCCTCTCCATCATAAATCCAAGCAAGCCATTCACCAATCTTCAAAAAGAGAAATTTTTTCTCCAAAATCATAAAAACCATGTATTTCTCTTGAAATCTCATCAAATGCCAACATTTTACAATGAGTCTCCATGCTCTATTTATCATGCATGGAGAAAAATATCTAACAGAGTATCTAGAAGTCCATTGGTTAAACAAAAGTATCTCTATTGTCCTTGAGGCCTTGCAAGGCCCAAGGAAAAAAATATCTAAAAACAATATGTTTTTCAACCACTTATAGAAATTAAATTGACTTTTAGGCCCTTACAAGCTCGAAAACTTGCTAAATGCACATTTTGACTTTTTAGCCACAAAAAGTGTAGCACAGACAACAAAAATGGGTCCTCTCGAAGTAGTGATTTGGAGGCCTTCGATGTCAAAAAAGGCTTCATGATGTCTTCGATGGGAAATTTCTTGAAGTCTACTTTCGAAATATACCTTTATTTTTCTGAATTGGTGCTAGTTTCCTATCCAAAAACAAATTCTCCAACACTACTTCCGTGCAAGACTCGGTCCGAAATGAGGTAGAAAGGTCAAAACTTTGATGTTTCTCGACCTTTTTGGGGGCCAAAACTACTCCAAATGATCCGAACGTTTTTTAGTATACTACTACCGATGTGAGGAATCGAAAATGTAAATTTGGCAAGTTGGAGATGCACCAAATTTGTGCGTATTGCCTAGGGTTCTATGCACAAGAGGCCTCAAAATTTCAAAAACAAAATTTTGTCCAATTTGCCTCAAAATTGGTGGAGAAGTCCCTCAAGAGGCCTTGGACACCTATTGAGAAGCCTAAGCCAAAACTCCAAGGCTATCATGCACTTTTTCCCTTTTTAGGTTTTCTAGCTCCATGAGGGCTCCTTTCGCTTGGCAACACAAGCAAGAATATTTTTCTTTGCATAGTGCTTGGTCATTTTATTTTGGATAGAAAGGCCTCTTTTACTTTCTTGAAATGCTTTTGATCCTCTTTTTAATACTAAATTACACGTTGTTCCATCTCAAAATCTCTTTCCCACTCCCAAGTTGTGCATCTTTGGTCAAGAGTAGCAATATGGTGCTCATCTCCTTGTCCTCATCGTCATTGTCTAGATCAATGAATCGAGGCTCTTGATGGGTTTTCTTGATTCTCTTACTCCTTACAAGCTTTTTACCTACTACTCACCCCTTTCCATATTTTCCTTTCCTTTTTCCTTTGGTCATACAGAGAAGAGATGGCCCTTTGCCTTTTCGTGCAAAGAAACACATCTCTTTTTCCTCTATGGTATGTGCATGTGAGAGGAGTGATCATGGTAGTTTTTACAAGGTCTCCATCATTGCCATGACCTATAGTGTTGTAACAAGCATTTTCATTTTTTCCATGGCTTCCATTAGTCACCTCATGCCTCATCAGTCAATGCTTTTTGATATTTAGCATCCTCATCATCATTGTATTCACTCTGCCTTCCATACTACCATATTGGTCTTCAAATTGATCATCACCTTCATCACTTGCCTCACTTAACCCGTTCCTAATGAAATTCATTTTCTTCATCATTTGGTCCACTATCCTTACCTTCAAATTATGTCTCTTTATTAATGCTTTGTTCATGAGAACTCGTCATGATCTTCTTCTTCACTTTGATTATTTTGATCATCACCGCTCTACACTAGGGTTGTCACCATTTTTACTTTCTCGTGGGGTCATTGTTAGAGGCATTTTCATTTCTTTCCTCGCCATGTCATCTCCTTCTTTATTTTCATGGTCATTACCGCCTTTCCAAACTCGTTTTAGCCTCATTATCCGATTTTTCTTGGTAATCTATTTCTTCACCATCACTCCTGGGCTTTCATCATATTCATCATTTTCATTTATATTGTCGCTGTCAGTACTAAGACTAGGCTCACTATCATGCTCATGTACATTCTTCTCGATCGTCTTCTTCACTTTCTCGTCGACTATCATCTTCATCATTCCCTTAATTATCCTCCGTGTCTTCATCTTGTTCATCAACAACTTCTTTTCTCTTCGTGCTCGGGAGTGATTTATTCGTATCATCAATATCACCGGCCTCCCCTCATAGTGCTCATTGTTTTCTTCTTCTCCACTATCATTTTCATGTTCTTCATGGCTACCGCCATCGACTTTCCTCGTACTACTTTCATCATCTTTTTCTCATTAAACTCTCGCTCTCGCCCCATCGCTTTCATCACTTTCATCATTATCTTCATGTTCTTCATTGCCGCTATCACCTCCTTGTTCCTCATTTAATTTTGTATTTGCTCTCACTATTTTTCTTCCTTCCCACCGTCATCTACTTGTTCTTCATTGTCACTTCCACCCACTTTTGCATCATCACATCGTCATCATCTTCACTTGATGCATCAGAGAAGAAGAAATAGGTAATTTTCTTTGTGGAGAAAGCATAGGTGGAGGAAATGGAGTGGGAGGTAAGTGAATGGGAAGTGGAAGGGAAATTTTATCACTGAAGGTCGGGATTTTCAAATACATCATGTGAGAAAAAATTCCGAAGGTATTCCCTCGCTACTCAGCCTAGTGAAAACAATCATCTTAACCAAGGAGGGTGAAAATGCTTTGCATTTGGTGGGCATAACTCATTTCTTCTTGACCACTAAATCCATCTTTGTCAATGCCTCCGGTAGAGATAGTACGGTAGGTTTAGTAGTTTTACCTTGGTGAAGTGCACGTGTTTTATGTGATAAAGTGAATAAACCCTAGAGTACCTACCCGCACAAGTGAACTAGTTGATGATCTCGTTTCTTAGTAGGGCATATCTCTCTAGTAGGTGGGAGAAAGGGAAAACAACCTTGAAGCCTTGTTGACAACTAATTTTTAGGAAGGGCTCATAGTAGCTTAAGGCCAAATTCTTTCTCGCTTGAACCATCTCTCACCAATATCCGGTATTCATGTATTGCTTTAGCAATGGATTCAGGAGATTTCAAAATTTACTCCTACTAGGTTGACTTCAGTGTTTTTTTAGGGCCGAGAAAGAACAACCTAGTCAAATCTAAGTGGCTTTGGACTTGTTTAACCCTCTCACAAAATTGATAGCATCCAACATCTGAAAACATGCAAGGATCATGGGGGAAGAGGTGATTTTCATGGTGTCTAAAGGCCTGGAACCTATTAACCCTTCCTCCTTATGTTTTGGGTTTGATAGGCCTTCTGCCTTCATCACCGTCGGTATTGCATTTCTCCCTTAGACAAGGCAACTCCGCATCATTTTCTTGGAAAAATGGTTTTTTCTCGATGGGAACTTAGGTCTAGGGAGGAAAAAAATGAGGGATGATGAGGGCAAACTTTTAAGCCAATGGAAGGAAAAATGAAGTAGGTATGGGAAAGTTTTCGCATCTTTAGGAGGAAGCTTGTTGGTATTGAGTGTATTTACACAAATGACAACTCTTCAATTTGAAACCCTTCCCTAGGAGGTCAAATATTTGATTTTCATGAAGATTAGGGTTTGGAAAATAAGGTTTTTAATACTTTTCGATTATGAAAAAATATCACTTGGAGGGAAAGGAAGAAATACCACCAACCTTTTCAAAGTTTGTGCAAGAGCTTAGAGATAACCGAGGACAAAATGGTGAATTTGGCAACCTTTTTGGAAATATGACTAAAATCTACTCCGTGTGTAGTGCCTACCCTATAGGATGTTCATCTTGGGCCTTCTGTGCAATGTAGTTGAAAGGTGGGCAAATGTGTGCTGGAATAGTCCTATGCACAAGGCTCTACCGCGTAGCACCTACCCTCCAATGCGTAGCACAATGTATCTTAACACCGGCGACCGCTCCTCTCGTATGCAACACCAATGGCCCAAAGGCGTAGTGCTCCCCCCGCCGTTGCGTAGCACCTAGAAAATTCAACCAAATTTGCGTAACCCTAAAAAATAGTTTTCAACGCCTCCTTCTCCTTTTTCAAAGACAAATATGAGGTGGAGAGAGAGGAAAGGAGAACTTTATACTCATTTTTGAAAAAAATTAATTTCATAATCAAAACCCACTTTCTAATGTTTACTTCTTTTCAATTTTTGCCGAGTTTTGATCCTTTTGTCTTCTATAGGTGGCAAAGTTCTTAAAAATATGGCTTTTTTTCCGCCGGGAGCATCTTCGATGCTTCCCCTCAGACCGAAAAACTCTCCAAACAAGCTCAAACTATGCCCTTGACCCATATTTGTAAACATATTGCTATCCATTTTTTGGTCATCTAACCTACTATCATTAGATGGACCCAAGTACACCATGTAAGACCAATTTACCCTAAGTAAAATTGCTTTCACTATGTAAAATAACTTAATAAACCACATTTATTAGGTTGTTTATGGCTCCAACAGAAACTTTCAAAAGGAAATATTAAACAAATCTATATTTGTTCGATTTTCTCTCATGGAATAATTAATTAAACAATAATTTAATTATTATTCCTTGGTCATGTTTAATCCAAAACAAAGAAATTAATTAGATAAATCTTTATTTATCTTATTATTTTCAGAATAGTTTAATTCCTTGTTAAATATGACTAAATCACCCATAAATAATTAAATAAATCATTATTTATTTGATTATCTCTCAACCACTTCCTTAAAATGATAAATAATTATTTATTATTTATTACCGAAAATAAAGGGATTTGACCCATGTCAAATACTTTTTCCCTCCAACAAATATAATAAAATATTTCGTAAAAGGTGGATCTAGATTTGGTTAATATTATTTTAATCATACACCAAGATCTAGAATGACCCAATATTTTGTTATAAATAGGAGGGTTTTTCCTATCATTCTTCACCTTTTGTTGCCTATTAGATCACTCGATCTAAACTCTTGGTCCGACTTGAGCCATTATCATTGTCATATTTTCCATTATTTGCCGTGTGAGCTCCCTTTGAGTTCTATCTTTGTCCGGGGTTTTCTACACCAACAGAGAGAAATGTTAGATCTCGAAGTGCCGAGGACTTCCAAGAACCCATCCCATTGAGGAGAATTGGAAACATCTTCTTATTTTTCTCCTGTGCCTTTAACACAAAAAATTCTTTCAAAATTGTTCTTGTCTTGTCTAGCTGATATATGGAGCAAACCCTCTTTTTTACCTAATGTCTTTCTATGCATAGATCCTGTTTTTTATAGCCCCTCTTGTCTTCATCAACTAACTCAGATTCAAGATATTGGTAGCCACATTTGATGTTAGGGCTATTAGTTATGCGTAGCTAAAGTGGTATTTTTTCGTACACTTCGACAAAGGACTCATACCAACAATTGGCGACTCCTGGCATGGGTTTTCAATTACGACCGTCGTTTTTCATATTCGCATATCCATCTACTTCAGAATTCTAGGTTTCTTTGCGCTTTTTTTTCCCTATTTTCATGTTGTTTTTCCCCATAAAACCCTAAAACATTAAAATTTCTAACTTCCGCGTGTTTCTGCCTCATTGGCACAGTGATGTACATCAGCCGCAACTGAGATGGCAACTTTTCCGGAATTTGTCACGGGGACACGCAGCTTCTCGTGTCGCACTTTTCAGCCCATAAACTGTGACTGGACCTCCAGGTCGTACTTTTCAGCCCATTTTTCGTGACCCGCACAAAACAGTCGAACCTACGACTCGCCAATTTTTTCTCGCTATTTTTCTCCAATTTTTCTGGGTTTTTCGAAGCTTCTATCAAGGTTTTCTCACCGTCTCAACCCGTTTCGACCTATTTCCGATCTTTTCGCTCATATAAGTGGGAACATAGTCCCCTAGGGCTTCGCACCCTCCACTTTTGTGGAAGAGTTTTTTATCTCCGTTTTTTGTGTCCTGTTTTCCGCAGCCTTCGAAATTTCCTCCCTTTTTCCGTATCCGATACCTCCTTTCGTACCTCTTCTAATCAGCCTCCTCTTCTCCCTTCAAATCACCTCCCGAATATTTGTTTGGATCTACTTTTAGGCCTCCTACTTGCCCCTTCTCGTTTTTTGCTGATTTCCTCCTTTTTCCTTAAACACCTTGCCTCGCCTTCTGGTCGTGATCTCGCACTTCTTTTCAAAATAGCCTTTTCCTTTAGATCCTTGTCCCTTTCGAACCTAGATCTATTGGCCTCTTTTTAGTGTTTTGACTAGATTTTTTTCCCCTTTTTTTAGATTAGTTTTGAGCGACCCACCTTTTTGGGTTGAATCGATGCAATAGTAGCTTCGTTAATTTTCTTCGTTATTTCGCATTATATATCGTTTTTGTGCAAGATTATTTCTAATATGCAACACACTTTTTCTCTTGCTCTCAAAACGAAAAGGGTTTAAAAATTAAAATTAACGCACACCACACACTCACCCTAAGCAAAGAAGAGCCCGGTTTACACTGCCAGTGCAAAGACTTTAAAATCACCTGACACCGTACCTTTTTTGCCCTTGTTTCGACATTGTAATCACTTGATTCTCGCCCTCCCCGCCCGTCTACGTTCTTCTTCCCTCATGCCGTGTTTGTTTTTCCATCATTGTGCCCTCGTTGTTTTCCCGAGACTTTTGTTTTCTGTTTCTGCCCGGCCGGATGATTCTTCTGTTCCTGCCAGCCTCCATGTCCTTCTTGTTCAAAGTCCATTCTTCCCACTTATTAGTCTCTTTGTTTGTTGTTCTCCCTCCTCCTTCATTTTCCACATAAATCAACCAATGGCCTACGACGCGCAGCTCCCGACCCTAATGTCGAACTACTACTAGCGAACCGCCGCAGGAACTACCCCGCCGCACCCTTGCTACCGTACATCGCAGCTCCCGGCCTCCCCGATTTCAATCGCTTGATCAATGACCCTATCCACCATGATGTTGTCATTCGCTATGCCAACCAAGCTCCTCCGACATCCCTAAGTTTGAAGGCCTTGGCCGGATAAGATCCAACCAACCATGTCCAATCTTTCCACATGTGGTGTTCCTCCAATTCCATCACCGTCGATGATTCCATCGCCTTTCGGTTGTTCCAACGCACGCTACTTCCATTAAGCTTCTAAATGGTACGTTGACCAAGCCACCTCTTCCCATACCACCTTTGTGACCATTTCCAAGCCTTTTTATCTTATTTCTAGCTCCCTCTCCGATACGATACTGCACGGAGCTTTTGACCTCTTTCAAGCAAACCTCTTCGACCCGCCTTTCCCCACTCATGTCCAGGAATGGCGAAGAAGACTCGAGCTTATGTCGAGCTCCCTTCGAAGATCAAGTTTATATGGACCGGTTCCTTCGCACTCTCTGGCTCCCATTTCCAAAGATGTCACCTCCCATTTCCTCAAACCGAAGAAGCCGCCCTCCAAATAGCCTTGAAATATGACCGATCTACGCTCAACTGGGCTATGTTTATGCCGTCCTTCCCGACCTCCCAAGGCCCGCAGGCGCTAACACCCCGGGGGGCATCTCATTCCACCGACAATATCATTGGAGCCATTTCTCATCCGTATGCTCAACCTCGTATGGGCTATGGTCTCCTCGGTGGGAGGGGCCAACACCCATAGCACTTTTCCTCCAAGTAGCATGTATCCAGGCTACGGCATGCCTCATCCTTTTGCCCAAACTCCTCGCTTACCTCAATGCTGCCCAACCTAACCATTACCCTTATCCGCAACTCGGTGCGCCATCTCCTCCAAGATATGCGCTCTCCCCTTCTCCCTCGCCTCCTCCAACCCCGCAACAAAGACCGACAAACCCCTCCAGGGCAAGTATTTGCACAATAGGGCATGAATAATCCCCTTCTTCTCAAAGAAGGTGGAGAGGAACTAAACCTATCTTCCCCGGTACTCATGGACCCAATCCTCAAGGTATTGACCCTAACACCGCAACAACAACAGGTACTCACTCTGCCGAGAGGCCTATTCGCACAAATAAGCCTCGTTCATGTTGCGGTGTTTATGGTCATTACACCCATGATTGTCCCCTCTTACCACAGATGCACTTAAGATGTGGAGGTCTCAAGCCACATTGCGCCGACAACATGCCTCCTCATGCTCCCCTAATGTGGCCACTACTCAACCAAATCGTGTTTATCGATCCTTTCCTTAGCAAGGATTCGTGGCTACCCAACCACCGATGGAGCCGTGTCGCCACTCAACCTTCCTCTTCCGGTTCCCCCGATCACCAGATCCTCATGATGAACTCGATCCATCCCCTACCATCTACCTTCACCTTCAAACCTTCCTGGGCTCCTCGCCAAAGATTCCCAAGCCTCTCGCTCGCTATTCCCCGAGACTCCTTCTTCAGGTTCTACAGAGCCTCTTTCGACATCCAATGGCCCCTTACATATCCCTCAACCCAAAGTTGAGGTTCATACCAAGATTCCTAAGGGACCATTACGTCGAAATGCTGCTTCCGGTCGAGTCGCTTTCATTCTTATAGCATAGTAGATGATTTGGCACAAAATCTGCCACCATTTCCACATTGAACTCCTCCTACCGTGCCCTCCCAAAAGAAGGCTCGCTATCCGCCATGGGCACCGTAGATCCCGCCGATGACCAAATGATTTTTTTCGATGCCCATCAATCGTAACATCCTCTCTTCCGGCCGCCTTCCAAATCCCGCTCAAAATCCAGAATGCCAACATTTCTGTATAATTGATGAGTGGTCATCCACCTATGCATGTCCGTCGCGCTTGGAAGCAACTCGGATCTCCTCGACTTGGCCTTTCCACGATCACCTCGAGCGTGGGGACGGCCACGCTCCCACCTACTGGCCTTTTTCGTAATTGTCCTATCACCTCGACTGCAAGATCGTTTGCGTTGACGTCGAAGTCATCAACGCCCTCTAGAATACAACATTATATTGGGGTGAAGCTACACCTATTCCATGTCTCGCCGTCCCATCCGAGGTTTTTTCGCAAGATTTCTTTCCTCACAATGGAAAGATAGTCACCATCGACCTGACTTATCATGAGGTAAAGTTTCGTACCTCCCCCCGAGACGACCATATCTTCTCGTAGCCACAAGAAAACCCGTCGATTCTCGACAAGTGTCTCTCCCGAATCTATAAAGACTCCTCTTTAATTGGAAATTTTTCCCCGGTCTTCTCCTCCTCCTCCTATATCTGATCCCGGGGCCTATCGAATGTTTGCATGATGCAACCGTTTCTCGGCCGCCCCTACAACCCGCTTTCGCTAGTCGACAACCTTAGACTCAACCTAGCTCACCGCGCCACCACTCCTAGACATTCATCTCGGCCCACCCCGACCTCCTCCTTTCCGGCTCGCTCCCGCGCTAGTATCCCCCGAGCCCCCCATCCTCCCCGGGCCTGGGCTCCCCCGTGCCCTCAACCATCTCGAGGCCATCCTCCCCGGTCATTATCCCGCCGGTCGCATACCTTCGGCTCCCCCTCCCGAGTCTATACTTCGTCCCATCATGGCCACCCTCTCTCCCTAACCTGACCCCGGCATACCCATCCGGTACCTTGACCCTCCACCGCTACCCCACCCTAGTCACCCCAAATCCTACCTTGCTTTCGACACCCGCCCAACCGATCCCCCTCGCTTCCTCCATTACCACCAGCACCCTCGCACCTCCCCAGACTCTCGCCCCCGTGGTGACCGCTCCAGAAAGAAAGGCAAAGCTTACAAAATGGGGGCAACCAATCAGACGAAGCCTCCCTCGACGAACCCTACCCTCTCGACCGCCAAAGCCCGCTATCCAAGGCGCTTGTGCAATATTGCTCGTCACGCCACCCATATGTGTCCCGAATTGCCGTACCTCAAGATCTTGGTCAACGAGACGTTTCCGAATCCGACATCCCCAAGCTCCACGTCACTATCCTGCATTCTATCCCGAAACCGGAATCTTTGCGCACAAATCACCCTCGTGCTTTGTGCGATTTCCATGGCCATTACGCCACCTCTCGTCCCCGCCTCGATGAGTATCGTTCCTCCTCGGGACACATACCGCCAATTCAAGGCTGGCGCACACAAGATACCTTTTCACTTGTCCGATGAAGTTCTACTTATATAGGACCAGAGGATATTCCTATTCCCATTAACATTCCTCCTCCCGCCGTCAAACCAATAGAGCCTTAGACCACCATTTTGTACCTATCGTCATCCTTGAGTCGATTCACCTAACCTTCAAATCCAACATACTCCTCGTCTCTCCGTAGACTTTGATCTCGCCGAGGATGCTATGCATGTGAGCCCTTCTCCACAAGATGACTACCACACGAAGATTGACATCATCGGTGATCCTCCTTCCTCCAAGCCTTCCCATCTTCCAAACTCCGATGAAGACATTATGGAAGCCATGACCAACCCCGAATTTCCATGGGATGATATGCACTATCACGTTACTTCCTCCCACAAGCACTCCCATGACTAATATGTCATGGAAAACCAAAGACTTCATTCCCAATGCAAATTTCTGATTGGTTCAAAAATCTCCATCCCTACACCTAATGCTTTCGAAGAAGGAAACATGGCTAACATTCCACCTCTTACCATTAAAATCGACATATCACCAACCGGGAATCGATGAATATATCACCTTGGGTACCCAATGCAAATTTTGGAAGAAATTGAAGCTTACACTAAGCTTTTCAAAGAATTCTATGATATTTTCGCTTGGTCCTACTCGAAATGCCCGTACCTCGATCCCACCATCGTCGAACATCATATCGACACTTGGCCCGATGCCAACCCGTCCGTCAAAAATTGAGACCCATTCATCCTTCCGTACGCTGTTACCAAAGCCGAAATCGATAAGCCTGGCCGGCTAGTTTCATTTATCCCATCGAATACACCACTTGGGTGTCCAACCCGCTCCCGTCCTCAAGAAGCAAGGCACCATTCATGTCTCAGACGGACATCTTCACGACTTGAAAAAATCTTTGTCCCAAAGACAACTTCCCCACGCATTTATTGACCAAATCATTGATAAGTGTGCACAGGCATGAGGTTCTATCCTTTATGGATGGTTTCTCCGTATACAACCAAATCATTATCCGTCCCGCTAATCAACTTAAAACCACGTTCATCAAATTACGGGGGAACTTTCGCTACCGAGTTATGCCATTCGGCCTTAAAAACACCTATGCCACTTTTCAACGGCCATGTCTTATTGTTTCCATGAATTAGCTCATATTATCCTCGCTATTTAGACCGACCTCACCGCGCATTCGACACTCCGGGGCGCAGCACCTCGACGATCTACGTACCGTCTTTCTCCAATGTCGCAAGCATAATATCCGCCTTAACCCGTTGAAATGCGTCTTCTCGTGTCCCCACCACCCATCTCCTAGGCTTCATAATGTCTAAGGACTAAAAGATTACTCTTGACCCTTTGAAAGTTCAAGCCATTCTTGAACTTCCCATCTGCCGTACCTTACGCCGCCTACAAAGTCTACAAGGCAAAGCCACCTTTCGCTTCGGGCTCGTTCCCGACCATGCCACCACCGCACATGGGTTCCTTCGACTCCTCTCGCTCTAACATCCCATTTGTATGGGAAACCCATGCTCATGAGTCTTTCAATGCCCTCAATCGGTGCTCTCACATCCGCTCCTCGATCCGCCCTCCCGACTTTGATGGGGGGGACTTCATCCTATACATCTTTGCTTCCACCTACGGTCAGCCGGAGTTCTTATCCAGGAAGATGACAAATTCAGCACAAGCATGTGATATACTAAAGACCGCAAGAACCTCGCAGGGCCTCTTGTTTCCTACTCCTATGAAGAAAATCTAGCACTTGGCCGTCGTGTTCTCATTCAAAAACTTCATCATTACATCCTCATGCGTTCCACCAAGGTCGTGACTAATTCCAACCCCATGGATTTCCTATTTAGTCGCCGCATGCTCACCGGGAAGTACGCCCGTTGGGTCGTCATTCTTCAAGAATTCGACCTCGGAATTTGTCACACCAAAAAGTAAGAAAGGTTTAGCCCTTGCCGAACTCATTTCCGACCATTTATTGGAACACAGATCCCCCGCTAATGATGATTTTCCCCGATGAAAATTTATTCACCATTACTTCGTGACGATTCTGGTACCTGACATCCTCACTTACTGCGAACCCAAAAGTTCGTTCTTCACCTTGATCATGACTCTCGATGACGTATTCAACACCGTGTCTCTCGCTACCTTCTTATCGTTGACGACTCTATCGTTGCGTATAGACATCGTTCTTTGTCGTTGTCTCACACACGCCGAAGCCGAACGAGTCCTCAATTCCTCGCCATAGCGCGTCGCGTGGCCACCTCCCCGGCCTTGCTACCGCCCAAAAAGTCATGCGCGCCGGGTATTTTTGGCCTTCCCTCTTCGGCGTTGATCGCATTGAGGCGCTCAAACACCGTTCCAATTGCCAAGATTTCGCCCTAAGGCACGAGCCCCGCCCTCCTCCATCCGTTCATCTCAATCGGTCCCTTTTATAAATGGGCCATCGACTTTATGGAGTGTCGCCCGCCATCCGATGGTAACCATAAATATATCATCGTGGCATTGACTATTTCAAAAAATGGGCCGAGGCTATGCCAACATTTAACAACACTTACAGCCCACCGCAACCCTCTTTTCTTTAACCATGTTATCGCTCGATTCGGGTTCCGAAACAACTAGTCTCTCGACCACGCTAACATTTTGAAGATGAGATATGGCATGAGCTTATCCTCACCGTTGGGTTTTGAGCACCAATATTCCTCCTCCTATTACCCCCAAGGTACGGCCACAGCTACCAACAAAATCTTCAAGACTATGCTTCAACGAACAAAGGAATAAGCACAAAACCAACTCGGCATCTTATGCTCTTCCCTCGCTTTGTGGGCCTATCGAACTTCTCGTTAAAAACCGCCACCGGCTTACTCCTTTCCACCTCGTTTTTGGAGAGGAGGCGGGGGCCTTACCGATCGAGTGTGAAATCCCTTCCCCGCATCCGGCCGTTGAACTTCTCCCCCGACACCCAACTCCTAGAAAAATGACTTATCATGCTTGAACGCACCTCCGAAGACCATCGTGTTGCATTGCAAACCATGGAAGCGGCCAAGAAACGCACCAAAGCTTAGCATGACAAAATTCCAACCTCGTACTTTTCACGCAGCGACCTTGTTCTAAAGATACCTACCGCCTGTGCCCATGATGTCCTTGGTCATGGGAAGCTTGACTCATTATGGCTAGGCCCTTACATCATCGCAAGGTCCCCGCAAGGGGGCATACCTCAGAGGACTTTGAAGGCAATCCCCTTCCTAATCCTCGCAATGCACTCTATCTTAAGAAATATTACCCTTAGCATTTCCCTTCTCAAATGCTTGTTTTATTTTCTTTTAGATACGCATCTTTTTCATTTTCGTACTTTGACACTTCGCTAGGACACATTTTGTCCAAGATGGGTCACTTCACCTCTCCTTAAAATCACATTTCTTCACTTACAACACTTGTACTTGGGGCACCACTTTGCCTCCTTACTTGTCTTTGTTCGTGTCAATTTTCGTCGTGAGTTACCATCTTGTACTCATGTTTTCATGGTCCCCTCATCGGACCTTTTACCGTGTGGCAGCACCATCGAGTCACCCTTTTTTGTTAATTCGAGTGGAGTCAATGTCCCATTCATGGAGCCCATCTCGCGTCCCTTTGTACCCCGCTATAGTCCTCCATCCGTCATTGCTTGGCCCTCGTGTCGTCATTATGGCCTCTAGTCCCAATCGCCCCTTATCCCCGATGATATTGTGTCAAGCGTCGCCATGTCATTCATGCCCTTTATGCTCTAGCAAGGGAAGTTGTCCATTCGCTACTCGGGCCTCCCCATTCCACCATCATTGGTGTTAGTTTGTCCGTCGCTCTACTATTTTCTCTCGTGCCATAGTTGGGGATCTCTCATTGCCTCACCTATGGTGGACCTCCTTCTATCGACACGCCTCCTTCATTCCTAAGACAAGTCTAGAGGGCGATGTACCTTGGTCCAAATTTCCTTCCATTCTTGTTCTGCTCCTGATCCCAGAAAGGATCTCTCTCTATTTCTCTTTGACTTGATCGTTTTCCACTCAAACTCTCCTTTGCAAGATGATCGAGATCCGTATACTCGATGGTTCAAGGATGCAAGATCACCTCTGGTGATTCCCGGGTGTGTGCGATATGCTCACCCTCATGGAGGGGTGGCCCCGCAGTAGCCCCCCCCCACATGCTCGCATGACCTCTTCATTGCACTCCGATGCAAATTTCCATATATTTGATGATGCTCGCCTTAGCCGCTCGCAATGCCTCTTTGATTTGCATGTATCGCCGTATTTTTGTGAGCCCTTCCTCGCTTATAGGGGGCATTTGGGTTTTATTTGTATCTTCATGTACTCGTATTATCATCGTATAAGTCCCGCTCGTTATCCCGTACGCATGTATGTGGGATTCCTCATTGTATTCTTATCCGGCTCATGTTTATGCCGGCTGTACTTTATGGTTCCCGTCCCTTGTTTACCGGACACACTATTCTTTTGTACTTTGTCTCTACGTGCATAGGTATGCCTCCCCCGCCGCCTTTAAAGACAAAGTATTCTCTCATAAAAAGAGACTTGTTGCACCCGTAAGTCTCGTCTCTCGTGGTCTAGTTCTTCAATACATTAGTCTACCTTACATTTCTCTCTCTCCTCACTCTCGATGCGCTCTTCTGGTGATTGAGCTCCACAACGTACTTCGCTCATACGATTTTCTTTTCCTAACACTCGCACGCTCGGGGGCAATTACATATTCATTTTTTGTCATCTAACTCACTATCATTAGATGGACCCAAGTACACCATGTAATACCAATTTTACCCTAAGTAAAATTGCTTTCACTATGTAAAATAACTTAATAAACCACATTTATTAGGTTGTTTATGGTCTAAATAGGAAACCCCAAAAGGAAATATTAAACAAATCTATATTTGTTTGATTTTCCTCATGGAATAATTAATTAAACAATAATTTAATTATTATTCCTGGTCATGTTTAACCCAAAACAAAGAAATTAATTAGATAAATCTTTATTTATCTGATTATTTTCTAGGAATAGTTTAATTCCTTGTTAAATATGACTAAATCACCCATAAATAATTAAATAAATCATTATTTATTTGATTATCTCTCAACCACATCCTTAAAATGGTAAATAAATCATTTATTTATTTATTATCGATTAAATAAAGGGATTTGATGTCAGTCACTTTTTCCCTCCAACAAATATAATAAAATATTTCGTAAAAGGTGGATCTAGATTTGGTTAATATTATTTTAATCATACACCAAGATCTAGAATGACCCAATATTTTGTTATAAATAGGAGGGTTTTTCCTATCATTCTTCACCTTTTGCCTATTAGATCACTCGATCTAAACTCTTGGTCCGACTTCGAGCCATTATCATTGTCATATTTTCCATTATTTCGTCGTGTGAGTTCCCTTTGAGTTCTATCCTTGTCCGGGTTTCTACACCACCAGGAGAGAGAAATGCCAGATCCTGGTACCGAGGACTTCCAAAAACCCATCCCATCGAGGAGAATTGGAAACATCTTTCTCTTATTTTCCTCCCAGGTGCCTTACACAAAAAATTCTTTCAAAAAATTGTTCTTGCCCCGTCTATTGGATATATGGAGGAAACCCTTATTTTTACTCCTTAATGTCTTTTCTATGCATAGATCCGGTTTTTTGGTGCCTCTTGTCTCGATCAACTAACTACATATCCGAAGATATTGGCAGCCACATTTGATGTTAGGGCTATTAGTTGTGTGCGTAGCTAAAGTGGTCTTTTTTCGTACACTTCCACAAAGGATTCATACTAACAAACACGAACCCTTTCATTATTTTTAACACTTGTAAACAATGAACTTGTGATCATTTTGACATGTTTTCCTTTGATCGACATTCTTTCATGTTTTCTCTATGAAGCATGGAGAAAAACTCCTAATGTGAAAATCCTAGCAACAAGCATCAACAACCCCTTTAGTCTTTTATGTGTGGGCCACCATTGTGAAAAATATTTAGGCCTGCTTTGACCTTATCAATTTTCCTATAGGTAGCCATTTTGACAAATTCCGTAGAATTCTCATTCATGCCTGTACTATCTTTGCGTAATATAATTTGATAAGGAAACCCTTGTCAGAGAGTTTACTTCTCTTAGACTAATTACATATTTGTTCCTTTGATCAGCTTTTCCGTTGCCATATCTTTGTTGGGAAAAGCCAGTACTTTTGAAACCATTTTTGTCTCCCAGCCACTTTTGTTTTTGTAGGTGCCTACACAACCTCAGCCTTGATCACTATCCTTTTAGAGTTTGACACCTCTTTTCTTCAACAAAGGAGCCTATGCTTATCATAATTACTTTCTAGGGAAATTTTACCTCATGCTTGCTTTCCTTTGATCCTTTTAGGGGGCCTTTTTACCGATACCCTTTGAATGCCATCTATTGTTATCAAGGAAGCTTTATCATCATCATTTGACATGTTTGTCATTCTTCCCAAACTCCTAGGTTTTAGGTTTGTTTAGGGAAAAGTAAATAGTGTTGTCTTATAAGTTCTCTAAAACCTTTCAATCATCATTTATTATTTCTAAAGACCTTCAATTGTTCACTAATGGAGTGGAGGTGTCATTTGTCCTTATAGCCCTATTATTGATTTCTTATTTGACCAAAGCAAATAAGAAGTCTCCATTTTTCTTCAAACATATGCCTACCGCTTTTTTCTACTATTGATGATCTTCTTGTGATGATCTTTCCATTACCTTTTACCTTTTTCTAGGTTGATAGCCATCTGATTCTTTGCAAAAATGTGAGAAAGAGGCAAGCTTTTCCCCCTACAATATTTGTGCTTTAGGTCAAAAGGCCTTCCAATGACCTTTGATGAGTTTTGGACAAAATCACTTGTACCTTTCTTCTTTGAATGCAACAGACAGAAAAAATAGAGTTAGGATACCAAATCCACCCTATGACTTTGTGAAAACCTAGGTGACCTATTGGAGGGTTCCTTGGACTTGGATTTTGGACCGAAACTTGTGAATTTGGGGTCATCAAATGTAAGATAGATTTTCCGATAAACTCGATGTATTAAAGATCCAAAATCCAATGTACTTGATTCATATAAAGAGCCTACAGAGATAGTTTGAGATCATCAATGCTTGAGGTATTTTGGGGAGATATAAGGTAGCTTACTTGATTGGTGGCTTTAGGTAGCAAAGTATCAGGAAACCAAAAATCGCAGGATTTGGGCCAAAGGTAAAAAAATATAGACAAAATGAGTAACAAAAGCCTCTAATGGGTTTTCCGAGACCGGTGCTGTGGCTTCGACATGATGAAATGATGAAATAGTAAAAAATTATCTTAAGGATAATGAAGGCGTGAGATTTCTAGAACTCAAAAGATTCATCAATTTTGTTTCTAGAAATCTATGATAGAAATTTAGTCATCTATAAAGGAAAAAAATTACTTATGACTAATGCTGGCTCCACTTGGGGGAGCGCAACCTTTCAGAGGTGTCCGTAATCCTCGATCTCTTGGTTCATGGTGACCGTTGCCTCATCCATTCGAAGATTTTCTTTCTTTTCTTTTGCTACTACTTCCTTTGAAGTAGTGATTTTGATAATTTGAAAGCATGATTAGCTCAACTTCATTTCTACCTACCTAGTCTATGTTGCGTAACATTTTTTTCTTCCTTGGGTGCACATAAACTCGGAAAACACATTGGCCTCTTTGTTTCGAAAGAAAAAAGAACTATCTCGCTTCTACACTTATTTCTTCCAAGAGTCCGCATTAAACTAGTGAACTCTTTTTATTTGCTACCTAGACTATATGATGCCAAGATTAAACTCTGCTGTAAACTTCATTCTCTAAGTTATTGACATGAAATTGAAAATATGATTCAAATCAAGATAGGCAATCCGATATATCATGGTTCTCGGGTATTGGAACAAGCCGCACACAAACATTATTTTGCATAAGTTACTAGAAAAATAAGTGCTATGATGTATCATTTTCTATCATTCCCATTTTTATCTTTGGTTCTATTTTGGGCATGAGGAACCAATATCTTTTTCTCTTAATCTATTTATTTTTACAAGTCAATCTTAAATGATTCGACAAGAATTCTTTCACTAACTTATCAACATAAATTCAAAACATGTTCACCATGATTAGGGCTAGATGACTCGAACCAAGACTTTTAGGCACAAGTAGTGGCATTTAAGCTTACATGCTTTCGTACTACATTTTTTGGGTATGGGGTCAGACCTTCTTTTGAATCGCCTCTTTTCTTCTTTTTCTTTTCTTTGTTTTTGTATTTTTGTGACTTTTCTGTGCAATGTTTATGTACACAATGAATGAAAAAAATTCAAGCTAAGGATTTTTTTAGCAATGTTACTTGAGCATCCTATCCTCAAAAGGATCTCGTACAATTTTTTGTCCATTTAGCTTTTGTAAATAGAAATCACAGCTACTCCATGTGTGGGCATGATGTATGATTTTTCCGAAAATTTCCAAACAAACCATGCTTTTCTTGATATTTTCTTCTTTGAGTCTTGCTTCCAAAACTTTTTTCTTTGAAAGAAACTATTTAGGTGAAGAAAGCATTTTTCATCGCCTCCAACAAATCACAATGTCATCAATTTATATCATAGTGAAAAAGTTGATAACATGTGCCATGGCCTCTTGGAAGGTGTCTTCAAGATTCCTTATTCCAGGCAAAATTTGGTCAAGCATGTAGTCATTCCAAGGAACTTTAAAAATGTCTTGTGTTGATTGATTTGAAGTGTTATCGTCTCATGAAAACCTAAAACACTACCAATCAATGTCACCTTGTTAGAAATTTCCATTCTTGGCATGGGATGATTTATCTTGGGAAAAGGGTATTTGGACTCTTATGGAGGCTTTGCCTAAGTGTCTAAAATCTAGACATAGTCCGGCCTTTGGCTTTCTTGTTATTTATATAATTTTTTCAAAGGTTTCCATAGTTCTTCTTGGAAAAAGGCCTCTTTGAAAAATTTTCTATGTTATCGTACCTAAGCTTTTACTTCTATATACAAGAGCATCATGAAACTTCTACATAACCTTAAGTATTTCAAGCTAGAGAAATGACAAGGTTTTGACAACTTAATTACCTTAGGTCTTCTTAGGCCACCCACATTATATTCCTCTATATCAATTTCAAAAAATGCCCCTTTAGGATTCATGGCAATATCGTTGAGAGTCAACAACTTTTTTGAGGGACAAAATTTCTCGATAATGAGGTGTCTAAATAAGGTAAAACATAAGAATTTTTTGAGTGTGTTTCCAAAGATTTTTGTTATGTGAGGGTATTTTAGCACTTATGGGTTAGCAAGAGGAAAATTTGTGTTTTTGAGACTTATCCTTTATTAGATTCATTTGTTTCAAATTATAAATTTATTTTTGATTTTGAAGTTTCATTTTCAATTCTTGCGTAAATTCAAGTTTAGTTTCATCATCATATGGTCATTTCAGTCGTGATAGTTTTGACTGCCTAGCTCATCATAGAGGGCATGGTTTAACTTTTTTATTGTACCTATATTGGTCTCAACTTCAGCTTACCTTCATTTATATCCCTTTCATTACACAAGATGAAAGAATCAAGATTGAGCATAATATCCCCAAAACAAGATTCAACAATACCCGCTCGAATAACACATTTTTCAAAAGTATGTTCAATGAAATGATTTTTCAACCGTTTGATCCATTAGATCTAGATATCTAGTATCTAAATCCAAAAGAAGAGAAAAAAAAATCAAAACTAGGTGAGGTAAATACCCCACACCAAGTATGTCCAGAATACCCAAGAATGGGGTCATAAAGAATATGCAACAATATTAAGTAGAAAATAACATATTTTTTTCTGAGAAACAATAGGAGACCAATAATAAGGCTCAAAATTCATATATATATCAATAAATCGATCCATATTGAGACCCATACAATGTATGACAGAATGTAGAAGACAAGAATAAGAAATTCCTCAAAAGGAAGGGTTGCAACACATGTATTGACTAAAAATAGTTTGATAAGAGTTACTTTTAAGAGTCATAGAAGCTCTATATTACACTCTAGATATATAGAGAATAATTGTGTACAAAATATCATATCTATTTCTGCATCCGTACACTAAGAGCTCCTCTGGCGAAATTCCCTCTGTTTTGATCAAAACATGAAACACAAAGAGTAGATCCGAGATCTAAAGTTGTGGATCCGCAATAGAATTCAAAATTTCGAAGATGAATAAAGGTAGCTATTATTAGATCTAAACGTAACATGGATCAAAAGTCTAATCCATGGATCACCCTAGTGAAGGGCAAAACCCCCGTTAGGTCCCGTGATTTGGCCGATCAAGTTAGCCAAATGACGATGTAACATCAAACCAAGCTTTGGAGCCCAAGGACCTAGCCTTTCCCGGACTCCGGTAGATGGCTCTCTATAAGTGCAAAGATGCTCGTGTGTTTACTTGCGATGTTCCGATATTAGGCTAGTTATGAAGTGTGTTTTTGGTTTTTTAGTTTTTAGTTTGTGAGGGATGAAACTCTACCTAAATACAACCGGATAACAAGATGTAGATAAATTGGGCTATGGGGTCAAACAGTCAAGAAGCTGGAAGTAACATGATGTAAAGCTGCCGTAGGGCCGATTTGATTCACAATAGAAGGATCGGCAAATGACGAATGAACAATAAGTTGGTGAAAGACAAGGGATTTCAAGTGCAAAACTAGTTAATAGCGTATACAAACATGTAATAGCAAGCCATTAATCATGCTAGGAATAACTATAGCTAATCAATACATAGAAAATCAAACATTCCACCATACAGAGGTATAAGACCCTCTAACTTCAGGAAATGGCTATCGACTTTGGGGAAAATCATGAGACAAATTAACAACCTCATAAACTATGCTGAACGCCGAAACATAGTCTCTAAGTCATTGGGCACTTGGACAAATAAGTTTTCATAGTTTCCCTGTGCAAAGGGCTGGGACGGGGACTAGGCCTCCTTGGTTCAACAAAACATCAACAACTACCAAAGAGAAAGTTTATGGACAAAACTATGGGCAAACCGATAGGTAGGTAGGGCAAATCACATCCCACCAACATACATGGAACCGATGAATAAAACTTAGCAACAATACCTTAGATTACGAAAGAGCAGCCAAGAATTCTTTAGCATAACTAAGGGAGAAGAAAACATCAAGCTATGAAGATTCATGTGGATTTTGAGGTGCCTCCATGGGCATGTCTCAAAATCAATCTTTACCGATCTATAGCAGCAAGAAAATGAATTATGAGGAAAACTAGAAGACAAAACACATTAAGAAGCACTATACCATTCTACCATGTCAAGGAGAATCCATCAACAAGTCTTCAACATTCCTCAAAAGCATCCAAGAGGCGTTCAAAAATCATAACCAAGTGTATTCTTCAAAGCTCATATGACCAATGCATTAATTCTTCTCTCAAGTTCAGCCTCTCCATTTACAAAGAGAACCATGGAATAAATAGGCTTGAGGGAGGAAAACCTCATGGAGCAACTAGCTATCCCATTGGCCAAGTCAAAATATCTAAACTTGTCCTTGAGGCTTTGCAAAGCCCAAGGCACAAAATATCTCATAAAATATCTTAAATCGCTAAAAACTAAATTATATTGACTTTAGATTTTTCCCATGACAAAAATAGCCTAACGCACATTTGGGAAAAGCAACATTTTTGGAGTTCAAAAATTACAAAAAATACTTCATATTTAGGCCCCGAAAAGGTCCCCCTGACTTGCTGAATGCGGATGGAAGCCTTCCCGATGTCGAAATGAGGCTCATGAGGGCTTGCTGGAAAGCTTTCCGTGTCTATTTTTCCCAAGCAAGAATCGGAACCAACTCAATCCGAGGGTCCTAAGTCATCCAAAACTGTACCGTGTGAAAAAACCCAGAAAATAGCAAGACCTGCTGATATGGCGGGGCAAAATGTGCAAAATGAGGGTGTTTTTCGTCAATTTGAGGGGGCGAATGATCTTCAAATGCCCCGAAAATCGCCGGAGACCTGCTCATGGAATTATGGCATCCACTTCCGTATCATCCTCCTCCCTTGAAAAAATCCTCGAACCGAAACGCGCAATTATGAGTTTTTGACTAAAACTGGCAAAACGCTAAAACAAAAAGCTAAGTTTTAAATAGGCTCAAAATTGGCATGCATGACCCTCAAGGGTCCATAGCAACATGCTCCGAATCCGATGCCAAAATATCAAGGGCTGATATGTCTTTCTTCTCTTTCCGTGTCGGCGCTCCAAACCGCCGTTCTTGATCATCATCCTTGAGGCCGTTGCTCAACCGCCGAGCCGTCGTTCGCACTCATCCTCCTCCTCGGTTCCCTCGCTTCGCCGATCTTCACCACCGGCCATGTTGCTCCCGTTGTCTTGCTTTGGAGGCATTTTGACCTAACTATGCTTTGGAAGAAACCAACTCCGCCTTTTATGAACAATGCCCTACCGGATTGAAAATGGCCACTATACCGTTTGGAGCCGTATATGGACACCGTGATTGATGAAATGCAACAATGCTTCCTTGAATAAGCTCCTCTACACTTCCTAAAACAAATTCTTCAACTTCTTGGATATACTTCAGCTATGTAACCTTTCTAACAATGGTACCATGTGTAAGAAACTCGCTTTGTAGATTCTCTCCGTGGTATTCAGCCTTGAATAATCACCCCTCTTGTGACTTTGTTAGAGGCCGCCTTACACTCTGTATTCGTGTCTTCAAAACCAAACTTCAAAAATTAAAACCCCGCTCTTTAAATCATTCACCTTGAAAATGCTTTCCGTCAACAAAGTTTTCTATAAAAGAGACTACACAAGTGGAAAAGAAAGGAGACCTTTGGTTAGGTGAAAATTAGCCCACAAAGTGTTAAGGAAAACACCTTTCACTTATAAATTTTGAGAAGTTAATTACCAACTTTGTACTTCGCCTTTGATGTCAAAATCCAAATATCAACAACCTCTCGTCCTTCGCCTCCAATGTTTAACTTCTTATCAACAAATTCTCACTTTTTAATGTGTCACATCTTTGGAAGCTCCCCGTCAACAAACTTATAGTAGTGAAATACAAGAAATAGGGGCAGATTCTAGAAAAGGCTTGTTGTGATAAGTGTTGATAACCCCCCGTTCTTCGTGAATGACCTTCCCCTCGAAACATATCACAACAACGCTCTTCAAAATGACACCATTTAGTGAACGAAAAGCGTAATCCAGTTTAGATGACATATCGCTGCACTATGCATTTTTGTGAAACACACCCTTTCTTGTGGGTTCAAAAGATCTATCAATACATCTAAGTTCTGCCTCTCGATGTTAGAGTTCAACCATCAAAAACCTCTCGCCTCTCGCGTTCGGTCTACCTTCAAGACCTCCGTCAACAACTCTTCATAACGAGACAATGTAGTGTAATTAAAACAGACTTTAGTTTAGGTAAAATCTGCACAAAGGGTTTAGAGAACACATTCTCCTCGCTTCAGCCGTGAACTATTTTCAAATTTGTGAGTTTAAATAGTCCATCACCTCTATTTTAATATCAAATACCAAGCATCATTTCCTTTAGTACAAGGCCATTTTCACCGGTGAAGTTTTGAGAAATCAACACCACTTTGGTACTTCCTCGCTTCTTGCATGTCAAAATCTAACCATCAATAAGCTATGTTCCTCTGTACCGTGTACTGCTTCAAATGTTAGACTTGATCATCAACAATCGTGCCTTCTAGAACATGGCCTTATTTCACCCTCAAAATTACTTCCGTTCAACAATCTTCGAATGATACAATGTAGTGTAATGAATGCTGCATTCTAGTTTAGGTGTAAGATAAGTGCAATGCTGGTTTAGAGAACACACTCTCTCGCTTCAGCCAGGAACTATTTTCAAATTTGTGAGTTTAAATGAACCATCACAACTATATACCCCCGTTTCCAATATTAATTTCAAACATTAACAACTCGTTTTTCCGAAAAGGCCTCTTTCTTTGTGAAGTTTTTTAAGAGAACAAAAACTCCGTTTATACTTCTCGCCTCCGTGGTAGCGTTGGAAAAACATCAATTAAATCTGCCCTTCAATGTAACATTTACCCTTAGAGCCTCTTTGTCAATCAGCTTTTCAACATGATAATGAGGTGAAGAAAAAGGAAAACCCAGGTTAACCATACATAGTGCTTTATGAGGGACACTTCTTCTTGTGAAGTTTTAAGAAAACATTACTTGTATACCGCCTTCAAAGTTTAGATTTGACCACCAACAAACTTTGCCCTCCGGAAAAATGGCCCTATCCAATTTTTAGAAAACTCTCTCGTCAACAATTCTCCACAATGATATAATATAAAGCAGCAAGGGAGGAGCAGACTTTTAGCTTTAGGAAAGAATCAAAGGTGGGGCCGCAATTTAGACAATACACTCTTGGCTTGTGAGTTTTGAGATATGCACCAATACACTCTATAACCCCGCTCCAAGGTTTAAACTCTCATTAACAACTTCTCGGTCTTTTTAAATTACCTCATCTCACCGTGTAGGAAAAAAATGCTTTTGTTTTTAGCAACATGGCAAGATCCCAGGGTTTTCAAACATGTTTGTCACTTATCAACACTTTGCAATTGATGGGATTTCATAAAAATACCTCGAACTCGATGGATGCTCGTTTGAAAAGATGTAAGAAATCCCGGGATAGCTTGAAAAAGTTGCGCGGAAATCTCGGAGCAAACCCATCGCACAAAGAGAAAGGCTGTCGGGTCGACTTTTCGTGCGGTCGGGCGGCCACCCGCTGTGCACGTCGCGCCCACCTGCTGTGCACGTCGCGCCGAAGAAGGAAGCCTACAAAAATCTGCCTAGGCACGCGCGCCAAATCCCAGGCACGTCGCGCAAGTTTGCAGTTTATTTTGAAGGCCTTCCGGTGCTCAATTGGGCGCGAGATGGCTCGTTGGAAATCTGTGGAAGTCTACTTTCCAAAACAACTTGAATTTTGTCATTTGGTGTCCATTTGATCCTTCAAAATTTATTTTCCCAAATACTGGTCAAAACTGGTAAATCCTGGTGCAGAAAATGCATCGAGCTGTTTGTAGACCATTTTTGAATGCCTTCCGTGTCGTAATTGGATGCGAGATGGCTCGTTGAAAGATGTGGAAGTCTTATTTCCAGAAAAAATTGAATTTTTTCATTTTGTGTCCGTTTGAGCCTTCAAAAACTGACTGTCCCATCGGTCAAAAATGGTGTATGCTGGTGCGTAAAAACATTGCGTTGATTGGGTGCTGTTTTTGATGCCTTCCTTTTGTCGGAATTTGGGCCGAGATGGCTCATCGGAAAGCTATGGAAGTATATTTTCCATAGAAACTTGAATTTGTTCATTTGGAGTCCAATTGGAGCCTTCAAAAACTGACTGTCCCATCACTGGTCAAAATGATGAATCCTAGTGGAAATTCTCCTGTACATCCGTATTTTTCACATTTCTCATAAACCAGACATTTCAAAACTGAAGAAGGTTTTTCTTAGTGAACCTATGAGGGACAAAACCTCTCTCAATTTTGTAAATTTCATCTCTGTTTGATCAGAAAATCATTTTGAAACAAACTGCCCTGTGTGCTCCTTAACCCTAATTTCACTCCATGGTGAGGTATGATGATTCAACAACAAGCAATTTTACTATCCCTTTGTATTTTCTCGTGATGAGATATTTGAGCTATTTTGGAATGTGGGGGATGGCCTTTTGACAAATTCTTGGCTTCCTTTTGACCATGATGGCAGAGTTTGTTTTGAGATCAAGACCCTTTTGTCAATAGAACCATTTCATGACCGAACATATGTTCACCGTTTCTTCTCTTGGCGATTTTTAGCAAGGAAGGGCTAGTCTACAATGTGCCAAAAATTTGAAAGCTTTTAACACCTATTTCTTGAAAAGCATTTCTTTGGATCTGCATGATTTTGTTTTGCCGCTTGAACCTTTTCTTCAAGGAAAAGTCTTCTTTTTGGTATCAATGGCACACATATATTCAATATTTTCTCTTTTCTACCGCAGTACAAATTCTAAAGATAGCTCTTTGAAGAGGGAAACAATACCTTTGCACCATAAACAAGAACACTTACTCGTGCAATGACTCCTTTACTCAATTTCTTTGTGTCCTTTTCTCTCACTCCTTTATACTCCACTTCGCTCAACAACCTATAATGACTTTGGCCCCTGGCTTCATATGGAGGAGGCTTTTCATCGTGTAAGGTATCTCGAAGGTTTTTTCAACAACTCTGCTGATACGGCCTTTCTATGAATGTGATGGTAAGTGAACCTCTTGGAAAACATCAAATTTAGCATCTCTTTTTGGCAAACATCACCGTATTTCAGGTTGTTCCCAGCCACAAAGTGATGACTGCTATCCGCTCTACTCTAAAGGTAACTCGGGATATCATCATGTGTTTTGGTCATCTCATGACAAACCATTTGAAGGATAATCGTAATTTATGGAGGTCGTTGTCTTTTGAGAAAACAAGAACTTTCCTTCGCCCGTGTAATGGCATTGGTTAACAAGATCTATTCCATTTGATTTTGGACAAAACGGGCTTCTTATGATTGGGATGTTTACCGATGACAGCTCTCTAAAGCTTCAACAATTCATATGTTTTGAAAGTTTGAAATGAGCTCCTTATCGTCAAACTCCTCTTCCTTTGAGTTTATCATATTTCCACTACATTCCCGTTATGATCATTAGCCATTTTCATAAAACTCGGAGTCCTTGTTTCATTTGTTTCACCAAGACAACCCTCGATCTTTGCCACCTTCGAATAACACGTCTCGCGCCTCTCGCTAGTGGATGAAGGAGGCGCCCTAACCTCTCGCTTGTAATGAAGGAGGCTCCGGGGCCTCGACAATTTACCGTTTTGCCGAGACAAGGGCGACCCTTTCTTACCGTGATTTTCATGTGCCGGAAAGAGTCGTAAGGTCCCGATGAGTGACTTTTGTTTTGCGCTTCATCTCAGCTCACAATGTTATCGAGAAGCAAACACTGCTCCTCTAACTCGTAAACTCAAACATTTACTCCATGAGATTAAATATATTTCCCTGCCTTTGTAGAACCATAGAACACCGTGAAAACCTAATAGCCGCCTTGGGATTGGATTTTATGAAGTGCCGAGATCTAGGGGGTGTGAGTGGCGCGACTTAAGGCCGTTTGTCAATTTCATTTGCAAAGTAAGGGATCGCTCATGGTAGGTTCCGTCACAGATGAAGGCTTTTTGGCTTTTGATGATTGCCAAAGGTGAGAGATGTCCTAAAACGCCACTTCCTAACATAAATGTGAGAGACTTTTTGAAACAGATGTGGATTTTCTTTAAAGTCGATGGGTAGGTCAATAAGGCTGAAGCTAGATAGATTGTGATATGAGGTTTTTGATTTCGACATGGACGAACCGAAAAGGTAGAAAGGTTAAAAAAAAGTTTTAGGAGGGTTTTCTCGATGACATATTGACATAAGGAAATCGCCTAGAAAAAACTCGACTCGTAGATATAGTCATCACTAACATGTAAAAATACCGATGGCTAATAAATGCTGGCTCCATTTGGGAGGGCAACTCTCCGCGGAGGTGTCTAGAATTCGCATCTTTGGCTTATGAAGACCGTTGCCTTATCCATTGGCGCAAAATTTACCCTTCTCTTGATGTTATTTCTCGAAGAATGACAAGATGGTTAACATCAAGGATACTTCTACCTACCCCACTATCTTTCCTAACATTTTTTCTTCTCTTTGGCGCATTTGAACCAGTTAAAATTTTCGACAATGCATATTTTTCTTTTGCAAAAATGAACCTATCTATTTCTACTCTTATATCTCACGGAGTTCGCATTAAGCTGATGAACTCCTTCATTTCTCTACCTAAACCAGATCGACCGTCAAGATTAAGCAGCTTGACAGATTTCATTCTCTAATCTACAACATGAACGAAAAATGACTGTAAATCAGGATTAGGCGGTCGTATTTGTCATGCATTTGTGGTATAAAGGACAAGCCGCACACAAATGTTATTCGCAACAAAGGAAACTAGACAAGCGGGGCTATGATGTACAATGTGTTTTTCATCCCTCGCTTCTCTCTTTGGTTCTCGTTTTAGGCATGTGGAACCGTAATCTCTCCCTAATCTAAGCTCTGGTGGATAAGTCAACTTTACACAATGTTGACTATCTTGGCGCTCACTAACTTATCAAAGAATAAATTTAAACATGCTCGCCTATGATTAGGCTAGATAGTCGAACAAGACATTGAAGTACTAGTAGCGGCATTTAGACTTGCTCGCTTTCCGAAGGACTATTTTTTGGAACACGTGGGGCCTTTGTTCTATCTTCACTTGCCCTCTTTTCTCGCTTTTTACCTGCTTTCTTCAAACAAACTACAAATGAAAAGGTGCTGCTGTGCTGCTTATTTTCTATTTTTGTCTTTCTATCCCCCCGATCTAATCTCAGGCACAATAGACATTTGTTTGGTGAACTCTATTTTCCAATGCAACCAAATGTCAAGTAGATGTCACATGGGTGATTCGTTTAGTTCTTTCATGATGCGGAAATAATGAAAAGGCCACTCCCATTTGGTTTGTTCTCGGATAGTAGAGCTTAAGTTTTTTCTCATTCTTGGTAGCAACTTCTCTGTTTAAGGATAGAACCCACTACCCCTACAAACATTTCTCAAGGAAAACAACAAATAGATCTGGAATAATACCTCTAGAGGATTTGATACATAGGATTTATTCAAGACTACTCTTTCGACTTCTCAAGGAAAACAAATGGATTCGGAATAATACCCGATCTAGAGGTTTTGAGATATAGGCTTCATTCAAAGACTACTCTTTCTTCCACTTGGCTATATTTGGGACCCTCCGGTAAAACAACTCTTCCTCACATCACTGAATCGTCGTACTCATCATGTATCAAGTAGCAGTATTTTTCAATCCATAAGCCGATGTGTTTTGATAGGGAGGGCCGGAACCGTGTGAAGGTCAATGCTGATGGGCAGTGATACACTTTGGACAAGAATTATCTTGAAAGGATAGTGTGACAACTCCCATGTGTTTATCAACCTCTACTTCTTCATCCGCAATTTGTAACTCAATGGAACTCGGTAACTGCAACTGAGTTAAGGAAGATTCTATGTCCAAAAATGATTTCCTCAACTATTTCGTGCAAAGGATTCTCATTTACAATATGCTCAAGAATTTCACCATCTTCCTCAAACTCATCATCAAAGCCGAAAAATTGTTGATTTCCAATCATGTGCATGTTATCTCTCGACGGTCAAGTGAAGAGAGCAAAAGAGTCCAGACTCTTCACTTACTTAAACTTTCAAGGTTCTCCTCATGAGTGTCATAGATGATTCGTAATGGTCGCTTACTTTTCTCAAATTTATGAAACCGAGCTTCCTCCTGAAAAATCAAAAACTCGAATCTTCGGCAGTTAGCTTTGCTGGGAAATCATATAAGTCAACATATTGATCAAACATTTGAGAATCATTAACATAAGCAATGTCATCAAATGCGATGTACATTGGATTTCCGCATTTCTTTTCTCTCAACTTGATTTACAAATCTATTTTCCGACTTATGATAGCGTGATTAACAGGAGAAAGATCGAGTGCTTTGGTTATTAGTTTCCGCATCTAGTAACGGAAAATGTGTTTCGATGGTTTGAGAGCTTCTTCTCCTTTTCCATTATCTCGCTTGTCTATATCACTTTAATTATATAAGATAAAAGAATCTAAATTGGAATGGAGTGGAATAAATGGGAGTATTGTTTTCCATGATCGTTTGAGTTGCCGCAGGTTGAGTTACTTCTAGTCCTGTGTTTTCCATGATCGCTTTAGGCATGAGGTTATGGGAGGTACCCGAATCTAACATGGCATTATGTAATATATTGTCCCGTATGTTCGTGCTCACATAGGAAGGAGAAACAGAATTCTTCTATTGACCTTTCATTTTCGGGCCGAATAAGAGCTCTCAGTTTGTTTTCGCTAGATTTAGCATTCGCTTCGCTCCCTATGTCAAAAACTTTGAAAATTTGAGATCTATACCTATCTACGCTATTAGCTCAAGAAGGGGTATGGTAATTTTTATTTCGGAAACTTCCCCTTCGAAACTAAAAGGAGTTTGTAGTTTGGGCAGATTTGTTTCAGCTTTTTTCGACATGATCTTTTCTATGCTCTTAATTTGGTCGACTCGATTCGGGACTCTTTGTTTGACACCGTTACTTCTAGGTTTTTGTAGAGGTGCTAAGAGTATCCGAGGTAAGACTTGTTTGAATAGCTGATCTTGTTTCAGTCAATTTTCTCGCTAATTTTGTTGCTGATTCATGGCTTTTTTAGGGATGGTGGCCGTAGGTTTTAGCAAGAGCTGTATACCTTCTTGGAGTAGTCTTGGTTTTTTCTACTTAAGGTTATACCGCCTTATGAGTTTATAATGGCATTCTGAAATTCTATGACAGGATCTTCTTTAGATCTTCATCATCGGGTTTCTTCCCCGACTTGGATAGCATAACTTCGCCTTCGCCGTGAGGTAAACTCGTCTCGTTATCGAACCTATGAGGTTCCAATAATTTTCATCAATGGGTTCGTATCCTATCCCTTTATCAACATAATTCTCACCGAAGGATGGTCTCGATTTGCCGATCATTTCCTCTTGGTTTATTTTGAGACCGACCTTTTCTAAAGCCTTGGTTCGGGTTTTGAGGGTTTGGTTGGTTGTCCTAGGAGGCATTCTTTCACTCATTTTTTCCCACATCTTTGTCGTGGATTTGACCAAGCCATCTATTCTAGGATCTAGAAGGAGATGAACTGGATACCTCATCTCTATAAGGGACTTTTTCTTTCAATCTAGTCCTAGCTCTTTTTTCTCGCTAAATTGGCTTCTTGTTTTATGGCTACTTGTTGCATTTCCTCTAGGGTAGGGGGATCCTTGTCTCTCGCATGATATGTCATGTCTCGGGATCAAAACCCCGTGGAATTTCGCTAAGACTAAACCAAGTGGGGGTTTGAAGTAGGAGGCACATACACATTGTTGAACCTAGTGAAAGATGTGCCCGGACACTTTCCATTTTCCCGTTTTAGGTTGTTATATTCTCACGTAACGAATAGGGTTCCTTCTACTTCCCACTTGTTCGTGAAGACTTGCGTAGTTCTAGGATGTTGTGATGCTGCTGGGAGGCAAGCTTTTAAACCATGTTTTGGGTTCTCCACCCAGGTTTTGGGCGAATATTCTCATTCCGACGGTTTCGTCGTGTACTTCCATGTATTCAAAAGCATCACTAATCCTACTTACATGCCGTTGGAGCCGTGGTGGTGTCTTCTCCGTAAAGTGTGGGATTTTGTCTTGATATTTATTTGGGAGAGGAGCCAAGGGCGTGGTAACACCAAAGGTGCGTACCAGCCGCCATGACTGGAGCTAATGGATGATGCACAAGATGAGGACTAGTAGGTCGAAAAATGAAGTGGTTTGAAATGTTGATGGCTCGACTCGGTGTAGCTGATGAACTTGGACTAGTGATCCGGTTTTGAGCAACATCCGGGGTGATAAAAGCCAAACTTCCGATAGAGAAGCCGGAACCGTGAGGATAAAGGTGAAGCTTCAATAGGACTCTCGTGGTGGGCCGGTAGGGATCCAATATCGTCAAAGTTAATTCTATTGAAGGATTTGCTTCCGGGAAGAGCTTGTGATGACTCTAGTTCAAAAGGTGAATCTAGTAGGATAGTGCGATGTTTAGGCATGATCTTACTACTTCGATGGATCTACCGCAGCTAGATGGTCGGGCCGAAGCTTGCCACAGAATCTTTTCCGGTCATCTACTATGATAAAGGGATTTGGGTCCGGATGGGCTCTCGTACACCTCTTCGTGAAGCCGCATTTAGATCCAGGGTTCGTAGAGTAAATTTGGTATCGGTGAATGTTTTGGATGAGTGATTTTTCTAAAGTTATACTAAGGCGAAGGATGGTCAAAAATAGAAGGGATGGATTAGTGGAGTCGCTGTGGAAATGGATTGTTTTTGTGAAGATAGCTATGGTCCACCACCAAGAACTAATCCGAGAATGTTTTTGATTTTCTCGAGTTTTATGTGCAGCCTATGGTTATTTAAAAATCAGATTTGTTTCAACACTTTGGTTAGGTGATGAGAACAAAAAGAGTTTACTCTAAACAATGAATCTATGGACTCGTTGCTTGTTTATGGTACCTAAAGGACCAAAGTATGTCTATAAGAGTTTGGCCGGACTATTATGCTTCCACGTCTTACCATCTCCCGCTTGTTGAGTGATGGGATAGGCCTGACGGACAGTGAGTCAGAGGCCAGGGAATAGTAAGGCTCACTAGAAGTTATGGAGTCGCCAGGAAAATCGCTTGTTTTGAGGTATATGTGTATGGTCCACCACCAATACTAACAAAAAACCAATCTAAAGGAGTTTTTTGTGGTTTTTTGAGTTTTATGCGCTATAAGGTTTGGAAAGGTTTTCTATAATCCACTCATCATTTTGCCAAGATGGTGAAGGAGCTATTTTCTACCTTTTCAACAATCTCTTAAGTTTACTTAAGCTTGATTGAGACTTCAGAGTTGGCTATTGTGTCTTTAGATTGTCACTAACTCCTGGTTGTCCATCGTGAGTGTCACTATGTTAGTGAGCAAAGGATAAGTCAATCGTATAGTATTCTCAAAAGGTTTCTAAAGATGAGGAAACTAAGCTTTTAATCACTCGCAGTCCCACCGTGATCGCCATTATGTTAGTGTGGCGATAAGGTGGATAAATCGGATGGAATTCTAAAATCTTGCAAGGTTGTAAGGCCTACCAGAGGCTAGTGGAGTCGCCGTGATTTCTAGTTGTTTTGAGGTATATTTGTATGGTCCACCACCAATAATCGACAAAAGCCAACTGGGAATGTTTTGGGGTTTTTCCGAGTTTTTTGTGCTTATGAGGTTTGGTAGAGCTTCTTATAACTAAATCATCATTTTGCTAAGATGGTGAAAGAGTTAGTTTCTCACTTTCTACAACACTTAAGTTTTCTAAGTTTGATTGAGACTTCGAGAAATCTAAGGTGCACTTAGATCGTCACTAACTTAAGGTCCCCCACCGTGATCGTTATTATGTCGTTGGGAGCGGTGGGATAAGTCAATCAAATAGTATTCTTAAGGTCGCTAGACAAATTAGGAAAACTAAGTTGTTTAATTTTAGTCCCACCGTGATCGCCATTATGTTGGGTCCCGTGATTTGGCCGATTGGCTAGCCAAATGACGATGTAACATCAAATCAAGCTTTGGAGCCCAAGGACCTAGCCTTCCCTGACCCGGTAGATGGCTCTCCTTATAAGTGCAAAGATGTCAAGGTGTTTACTTGCGATGTTCGATATTAGGCTAGTTATGAAGTGTGTTTTTTGTTTTTTAGTTTTTAAGTTTGTGAGGATGAAACTGATCAAATACATAAACCGGATAACAAGATGTAGATAAATTGGGCTATGGGTTCAAACAAAGTCAAGGAAGCTATGAAGTGATGAGATGTAAAGTCATTGTGAGGGCCGATTTGATCCACAATAGAAGGGATCTCTCGGGCAAATGGATTTAAATGAACAATAAGTTGGTGAAAGTTGGGTGATTTCAAGTGCAAATTCAGTTAATAGCAAAGATATAAACATGTAATAGCAAGCCATTGACCATGCTAGGAATAACTATAAGCTAATCAATACATAGAAATCAAACATTCCACCCATACATAGAGGTATAAGACCCTCTAACTTCTGGAAATGGCTACTTCGTACTTTGGGGAAACACATGAGACAAACTAACAACTCATAACCATGTGCTTCTGGGAACGCCCAAACATAGCCTCTAAGTCACTGGCACTGGACAAATAAGTTTTCATAGTTTTAGGCAAAGGCTGGACGGACTAGGCCTCCTTGGTTCAACAAAATGATCAACAAATCAATAAAGAGAAAGCTTTGCGATTTAACTATGGGCACTGATAGGTAGGTAGGGCAAACCATACATCCTACCTATACATGGAACTGATGAATAAAACTTAGCAACAATACCTGACATTAAAGAGCAGCTTCTTAAGAATTCTTTAAAAGATAACTATGGAGAAGAAAACATCAAGCTATGAAGATTCCAGGATTTTGAGGTGCCTCCAAGGCATGTCTCAAAATCAATCTTTACCGATCTATAGCAAAGAAGAAAAGAATTATAGAGAAAACCTGAAGACAAAACACATTAAGAAGCACTATACCATTTCTACCATGTCAAGGAATCCATCAACAAGCCTTCAACATTCCTCAAAGCATCCAAGAGGCAAGCCCAAAAATCATAACTCAAGTGTATTTTTCAAAGCTCATATGACCAATGCATTAATTCTTCTCTCAAGTTCACCATTTACAAAGAGAACCATGGAATAAATAGGCTTGAGGGAGGAAAACCTCAGAGCAACTAGCTATCCCATTGGCCAAGTCAAAATATCTAAACTTGTCCTTGAGGCTTTGCAAAGCCCAAGGCACAAAATATTCTATAAAATATCTTAAAAACTCGCTAAAAACGGAAATTATATTGACTTTACATGATTTTCCCATGATAAAAATAGCCTAATGCACATTTTGGGAAAAGCAGATTTTTGGAGTTCAAAAATTACAAAAATATCATATTTAGGTCCGTAAAAAGGTCTCTGACTTGCTGAATGCGGATGGCAGCTTCCCATGTCGAAATGAGGCTCATGAGGACTTGTCAAGCTTTCTGTGTCTATTTTCCGGCCGCAACTCCAAACCAACTCAATCCGAGGTCCGGAAGTCATCCAAAACTGTACCCGTGTGAAAAAAACCCGTAAAATAGCGTATCGCTGATACATGCGAATGTGCAAAATGAGGGTGTTTTTCGCTAATTTGAGGGGGCGAATGATCTTCAAATGCCCTAAAATCGCCGGAGACCTCGCTGTGAATTATGGCATCCATCGCGTATCATCCTCCTCCCTTGAAAAATCCTCGAACCGAAATGGCGCAATTATGAGTTTTTGACTAAAAACCCAAAATGCCGAAAAACAAAGCGTTTAAATAGGCCCAAAATTGGTACAAAGTACCCTCAAGGGTCCAGCAACATGCCCCACCTGATGCCAAAATATCAAGGGCTGATATGTCTTTCTTCTCTTTCCGTGCCTGGCGTCTTAAAAACCGCCGTTCTTGATCATCATCCTTGCGTCGTTGCTCAAACCGCCGGAAGCCGGCCGCCGTTCGGCGCACTATCCTCCTCTCGGTTCTCGCTTCAGCTGGGATCTTCACCACCGGCCATGTTGCTCCCGTTGTCTTGCTTGGAGGCATTTTGACCTAACTATGCTTTGGAAGAAACCAACCGCTTATAAACAATGCCCTACTCAGATTGAAAATGGCCACTATACCGTTTGGACAGATATGGACACTGTGGATTGGATGAAATGCAACAATGCCTTTAATAAGCTCCTCTACACTTCCTAAAACAGCCTCAACTCGGATATACTTCAGCTATGTAACCTTTTTAACATGGTACCATGTGTAAGAAATCGCTTGTAGATTCTTTCCGTGGTCAGCTCTGAATAATCACCCCTCTTGTGACTTTGTTAGAGGCCAGCTTACACTTGTATTTGTGTCTTCAAAAACCAAACTTCAAAAATTAAAACCCCCGCTTCTTTAAATCATTCACCTTGAAAATGCTTCCGTCACCGTGTTTTCTATAAAAGAGACCACACAAAGGAAAAGAAAGGAGACTCAACAGTGAAAAATTAGCCTACGTTGTTAAGGAAAACACCTTCACTTATAAATGTGGAGGTTAATTACCAACTTTGTACTTCGCTCTCTTTGATGTCAAAATCCAACATCAACAACCTCTCGTCCTTCTCCGCCTCCAATGTTTAACTTCTATCAACAAATTCTACCTTTTAATGTGCTTCGTCATCTTTGGAAGCTCCCCGTCAACAAACTTATAGTAGTGAAATACAGAAATAGGGGCAGACCTTTAAAAGGCTTGTTGTGATAAGTGCTTGCTAACCCGTTCTTCAGAATGACTCTCCCCTCGAAACATATCACAACAAAATGGGGCTTTCAAAATGACAACGTATTTAGCAACTAGTGCGAACTAGCTAGATGACATATCAAGGTAACGTTATGCATTTTAGGAAACACACCCTTGCTTGTGGGTTCAAAAGATCTATCAATACATCTATGCTCCCGTCTCTCATGCTAGAGTCTAACCATCAAAAACCTCTCGCCCTCAAGCAGCTGGTTCGTCTTTTGAAGACCTCTGCCAACAACTCTTCATAATGAGACAATGTAGTGTAATGAAAATGTGATTTAGTTTAGGTGTAAAATCAATGCACAAAGGTTTAGAGAACACATTCTCTCGCTTCAAATTTGTGAACTATTTTCAAATTTGTGAGTTTAAATAGTCCATCAACACCTCTATTTTAATATCAAATGCGGGCCACCAAGCACTCGCCCTTAGACAAAGGGCTACTTTCACCGGTGAAGTTTTGAGAAATCAACACCACTTTGGTACCTCTCGCCTTTAATGTCAAAATCTAACCATCAATAAGCTCTCGTTCCCGTTGCATCGTGTACTTCCGGCTTCAAATGTTAGACTTGATCATCAACAACCGTGCCTTCTGTAATAACATGGCCTTATTTCACCCTCAAAATTACTCCTGCTCAAATAATCGTAATGATACAATGTAGTGTAATGAATAAGCAAAGATTTAGTTTAGGTGTAAGATAAGTGGCCGAAAGGGGTTTTAGAGAACACACTCTCTCTCGCTCACCATGAACTATTTTCAAATTTGGTGAGTTTAAATAGTCCATCAACACCTATATACCCTCGTTTCCAATATTAATTTCAAACATTAACAACCTCATTTTTCCGAAAAGGCCTCTTTCTTTTGTGAAGTTTTTTAAGAGAACAAAAACTCGCTATACTTCTGGCTTCCGCAGTTAGAAAAACATCAATTAAATCATTCAATGTAACATTTACCCTTAGAGCCTCTTTGTCAATCAGCTTTTTCAACATGATAATGAGGTGAAGAAAAAGGGAAAACCTAGGTTAACCATACATAGTGCTTTATGAGGGACACTTCTTCTTGTGAAGTTTTAAGAAAACATTACTTGTATACTGCCTTCAAAGTTTAGATTTGACCACCAACAAACTTTGCCCTCCGGAAAATGGCCCTATCCACCTTTAGAAAACTCTCTCGTCAACAATTCTCCACAATGATATAATACAAAGGCAAGGGAGGAGCAAACATCAGCTTTGGTGAAAGAATTAGTGTAACAAGAATTTAGACAATACACTCTCGCTTGTGAGTTTTGAGATATGCACCAATACACTCTATAACCTCGCCTCCAAGGTTTAAACTCTCATTAACAACTTTGGCCCTTTAAATTACCTCATCTCACCGTGTAGGAAAAATGCTTTTTTTTTTTTAGCAAAGATGGCAAGATCCGGGGTTTTCAAACATGTTTGTCACTTATCAACACTTTGGGTAAATTTATGGATTTCACAAATACCTCGAACTTGATGGATGCTCGCTTGAAAAGATGTAAGAAATCCTTGATAGCTTGAAAAAGCTGTTGGCACCGGAGCAAACCCGTCGTGTCAGAGAAAGGCCTGCCGGGTCGACTTTTCATGTGTGCCTATGCCCACCTATAGGCACGTCACACCACCCATGTGCACGTCGCGTCGAAGAAGGAAGCTTTGCTAAAATCTGCCTGTGCACGTCGCGCAAGTTTTCAGTTTATTTTGAAGGCCTTCCCGGTGTCGGAATTGGGCGCGAGATGGCTCGTTGGAAAGCTGTGGAAGTCTACTTTCCAGAAAAACTTGAATTTTGTCATTTTGTGTCCATTTGATCCTTAAAAAATTTATTTTCCCAGCACTGGTCAAAACTGGTAAATCCTGGTGCAGAAATGCATCGAGCTGTTTGTAGACCATTTTTGAATGCCTTCCCGGTGTCGGAATTGGACGCGAGATGGCTCGTTGGAAAGATGTGGAAGTATTCTTTCTAGAAAAACTTGAATTTTTTCATTTGGTGTCCGTTTGAGCCTTCAAAACTGACTGTCCCATCACTGGTCAAAAATGGTGTATGCTGGTGCAGAAAAACATAGCGTTGATTGCAAAGCTACTTTTGGATGCCTTCCTTTTGTAGGAATTTGGCCCGAGATGGCTCATCGGAAAGATATGGAAGTATATTTTCCATAGAAACTTTAATTTGTTCATTCGGAGTCCAATTGAGCCTTCAAACCGACTGTCCCATCACCGGTCAAAATGATGAATCCTAGTGCAGAAATTCTCCCCGTGACATCCGTATTTTTCATATTTCTCATAAACCATGATACTTGTGTAGAAACTGAAGAAGGTTTTTCTTCTTGAACCTATGAGGGACAAAAACCTCTCAATTTTGTAAATTTCATCTCTGTTTGATCAGAAAATCATTTTGAAACAAACTGCCCGGTGTCTTTAACCCTAATTTCAATTTCATAGTAGGTATGATGATTCAAATGTACCCAAGCAATTTTACTATCCCTTTGTATTTTCCGTGATGAGATATTTGAGCTTATTTTTGAATGTGGGGGATGGCCTTTTGACAAATTCTTGGCTTCCTTTTGACCATGATGGCAGAGTTTGTTTTGAGATCAAGACCCCTTTTGTCAATAGAACTATTTCATGACCGAACATATGTTCTACCGTTTTTCTCGCGATTTTTAGCAAGGAAGGGCTATTCATAATGTGCCAAAAATTTGAAAGATTTGAACACCTATTTCTTGAAAAGCATTTCTTTGGATCTTTGGCATGTGATTTTGTTTTTGCTGCTTGAACCTTTTCTTCAAGGAAAAGTCTTCTTTTGGTATCAATGGCACACATATATTCAATATTTTCTCTTTTCTACCGCAGGCGTCCGAAAGATAGCTCTTTGAAGAGGGAAAACAATACCTTTGCACCATAAACAGTAACACTTACCCGTGCAATGACTCCTTTACTCACTTTGTGTCCTTTCTCTCGCACTTTTTAGACCCACTCATTTTCAACAACCTATAATGACTTGGCCATTCGCTCATATATGGAGGAGGCTTTTCATCGTAAGGTATCCGAAGGCTTTTTCAACAACTCGCGCAATGGAAGCAAAGCTCGAATGTGATGGTAAGTGAACCTCTTGAAAAAAATCAAATTTAGCATCTCTTTTCGCAAACATCACCGTATTTCAGAAGAAACCCTAGCCACAAGTGTTGACACTATTTATCTCGCTCTACTCTAAAGGTAATCGGGATATCATCATGTGTTTGGTCATCTCATGACAAACCATTTTAAGGATAATTCGTAATTTATGGAGGTCGTTGTCTTTTGAGAAAAACAAGAACTTTCCTCTGGCCTCGTGTAATGGCATTGGTTAACAGCATCTATTCCATTTGATTGGACAAAACTATGCTTCTTATGATTGGGATGTTTACCGATGATGTGCCTTCTAAAGCTTCAACAATTCATATGTTTTGAAAGTTTGAAATGAGCTCCTTTATCGTGCCAAACTCCTCTTCCTTTGAGTTTATCATATTTCCACTCACATTCCCGTTATGATCATTAGCCATTTTCATAAAACCTCGAGTCCTTGTTTCATTTGTTTCCACCAAGACAAACCCGGATCTTTGCCACCTTCTCGAGTCAACATCGGCTCGTGCCTCTGCTTATGGATGAAGTGAGGCGCCTAACCCTCTCGCTTGTAAATGAAGGGAGGTTCTCGGGCCTTGGACAATTTACCGTTTTGGCCGAGATGCTGGCGACCCTTTCTTACCGTGATTTTCATGCCGGAAAGCCGTAAGGTCCCGATGAGTGACTTTCCTGTTTTGCGCTTTCATCTCGTGCTCACAATACATTTAGAAGCAAATTGCTCCTCTAATCAGAACTCAAACATTTACTCCATGAGATGAAATATATTTCCCGTCTTTGTAGAACCATAGAACACTGAAAAACCTAATAGTCGCCTTTGGGATTGGATTTTATGAAGTGCTTCAGGATCTGGGGGTGTGAGTGGCGCGACTTAAGGTCGTTTGTCAATTTCATTTGCAAAGTAAGGATCACCATGGTAGGTCTGTCAGTAGATGAAGGCTTTTTGGCTTTTTGATGATTGCCAAAGGTGAGATGTCCTAAAACGCCACTTCCTAACATAGGGGAGACTTTTGAACATGTGGATTTGCTTTTTAAAGCCGATGGGTAGGTCAATAAGGTCAAGCTAGATAGGATTGTGATATGAGGTTTTTGATTTCGACATGGGCGAACTGAAAAGGTAGAAAGGTGAAAAAAGTTTTAGGAGGGTTTTCTGGATGACATATTGACATAAGGAAATCAGTTTCTAGAAAACTCAGCTGTAGATATAGTCATCACTAACATGTAAAAATACTGATGGCTAACAACCCCAACACCAGAGATCTCTCCTCCAAATGTGTGTCAAAACACCCTGCAACTGTACACTTGCAAATAACGTAGTCCTTGAAGGTAAACTGTGCTATAGGCTCTAGCACTGGTTTGGAATAATGCGAATATTTGAAAATATAGCTCCAAAGATATAATACTCTCTTATCAAAGGGATATTCCCATTGAAAAGAGGCATTAGTTTGGCCTACATCTAAGAAGATCTAGCCTCCACTTACTGCAACTTACAAGGAAAACCAAACCCTCAACAGGATCTGTGTTGTAGTTGGAAGATGAGCTGGGCCAAATGTTTTATAGTGGATGAGAACAGCAACACTCCTCCAAGAGCTACTCAATGGAAGAGGTGGGATTCCCGAATAGGAACACCCTAGTGCTAAACATCACTATCCTCAGCTAAACAACAGAGAATGATATATGTATAAATAGAAAATATATTTAGAAATATACTCAATCAACAACCTTCCTTTGTTGTCCTCATATTTCTTTTATAGGATGAAAGTCTTGTCAAACCCTAAACCATCTCAATGATTTAGCTCCATTCACATGTGTAGCCTCCAACTAAAACTGTAATGTGCATCTAGGAGATTCACTTTATCTAGACAAAATTTTTGATTTGGTCATAGTTGACTTGGTCAAATGATCCAGTCTCTTTCACACCTAAGTGTGTGTAATATCCCTTTTTCAGGATTGCTCATGAATCATGCATGGAAAACGCATTTCTAGAAACATATACAATAAAACAGTGAAATAATCACTTAGATCCCATGGATACATCTATGTATAATATAAATACAAGAGGATATCATAAAGAAATGAAATTAGTTGGGTTAAATAGACCTCCCACACTAGTGTAGCTGAAAATGGCTCAAAACCCCAAACTGTATTTTACCGAAGTTGCTGCATCAATGGACTGTGCAGTCTAAAGAGGGTTTTAACATAAAAACATGGGAGAAAAATAGATCTAATCATATATTAATGAATAATACTTAAGTACAAAGATCTATTCTCCTCATACAAAATACAAGAGAACTCGGCAAGGGTTTCTTGTCAAATACTCTGCATACAAATGTGATTTTCAGAAAATTACTAAATAATCACTACAACGCTAAAGAATAAGAGTATATAAGGCTGAAAGATAACTGATATGATGTGGGTCCCTTAAGGGCTTCCTCCCATGAAAGGATGAACCTCTCAATCACAACCGAACTCAACAACGGATCCACCTAACCATGCAATGAACACTGCCTCCAAAATAACGCATTCCCTAGCAGAAAAAATGCTGGGAATGTATGGGAAATGTGTGGTTTGATACCACAGATCTGAATTAATCTTTGGAGCTCTCCAAATAGATCTCTCAACTGAAGGAAACCTTCCTCCAATGAGAAACTAGCTCAGAAGCTGGGATTTCAATCCCTTCCACTACTGCACCCAACAACTCAACGTTTTCTTCCCAACAGAATAATGCTGTTGTTGAAGGAGTAAGCTTGGCCAAATGGCAGAATAAGGAAATGGAGCTCAAACCCTCTCCTTCCTTGAGGATGAGATATGAATTTCCGACCAAGAACACCCTTGGGTTCAAGAATACTACAACCCTACTAAATAGCTCGGGTATGCAAGTATTTGCAGACCCAACGAAAAGGATAAGATAATGCATAATGAAAATAGGTTGCCATATCCTCCTTATAAATAAAATCAAATCCTCTCACCATGGGTCCCATCCACACTTTCCACCTAGCTCATGCAAGCGGAGCCTCCACTAAAACTGCGTTGTCCAAGAAGGTTCAATGTATGTAGACAGCTTAGTTGACTTTGGTCAAAATGACTAGATCAAGCATGATCCAATCTTGTTCATACCATGTGGTGCTCAAATCAGCTGATTTATTCTTCCTCATTTCACATGATGAGTGTTATTTCTCCATATAAGGGGGTTAAGGAGTCTCATTACCCATTTTATTCAACAAAATAAAAATATGCAAAATATAATGTTCCTTTTAGCTTGAGGCTAAAATTTGGGAACATTACAGTCCTCCCCTCCCATATGTTGCTTGTCCTCAAGCAACTAAATAAAGAGAACAAAATTTCTCCCCCTTTTTTTCGTGGCCTCCTCATCAAAAATCTCCACCACTTCTCAAGATATCGTGTAACAAATTTGTCCTCCAACTCTTCCTCCCAATTATGCCAACTAGAATGGTGCATATCATGGAAAGATAGAAGGTGTAGGTGGAAACCTTCTTATTTTTCTATGGCATGCTCAAGGTAGGAGTGATGACATGCATGGGAAAAAATTTTCCCCAACGATGATCCTCTCATTTATACTATCATCCAAATAAAAAGCTCAACCCTGGGTTTCTCCAATGTGTTGGGGCTGAATGGAGAGTTGGGATTTTGATTCCCAAGTTGTTTCTCTCTCCATTTGTGGTACATATGGGGTTTCCTTAATCCTTGGGCTGAAATGGTATGGCCTCCAAGAATGGCCCAAGCTTCCCCATCAAGAAAATTAGTCATGATATGCCCCCTCAAATTCTCCAAGTGGTTTTTCCCACAAGAAGAGAAAAGTAGCAATGTGGCAATCATGGTTTTCCCATGGTGTCTCCTGCAATATAAAGCATGTAAAATGGGGAGATTCATGTTCCCAATGGCCTGTCCCAATATATACAACACTCTCCCAGTAGTGCTCCCTGTGAATGTATAAACATCGGCAATACAAGGAGGCAATACGCAATGAAAACAAGTTGTCATAAGACAACTAGAGAGTGGGTCATTTCTCCAATCATGGAACCAATGAAGTGCACCTCTTACCTGCCTCAAAAACAAAAACAAAAAGTGCTTTCCCAGCCACTTTTTTGTTGCCACAAACATCTCATAAGATCAAAACATGAAAGTACAAATTGGTGCCAATGATGCACACCAAGAAATATGTGGCTTCCCCCACAAACCATCATGAAAATAGCCATTCCCATTGCTGCAATGGGCCACAAGTACATCATAATAAGGAGCATAAGGATATGTGATCATCCTTAGCTCATCAAGCTACTCATATAAAGTAAAGAAAGGTAAATAAAAATGAGAGTATATACCTCCTTTACCCTGTACTCTGGTCCTTGAGCTAAAATGGCTCATCTGAATTCTCTCCCTCACCTCCAATGAGTAGGGAAATGGTTGTGCCAAAGTATCCAAAATCATCTAGGCTATGTATATTTCCATATTTTTATATAGATCATGTTGAATTCCCTCCCAAATGAACTCCTCTAGCAAAGCCAAATATGCATCAGAGTGCATACCTAGAAAGTCCTCATGTGTTGCATGTAATAGTTTCTCCTTGAGACTAGAAGCCCTAGTCAAGAAGACTCTGTCATAATAATAGATGACCATATCATCCACCATGTACCTATCATCTCCATTTGGGTCATCCAAAATCATGCATGCACCTATATCCTTGGAGTACTCTACCAAAAGCTGAGACCTCCAACACAGATCAATCCTCCTCATAGACGGTGCTAGTGATCTAGCATGTGAAGCTCCCCTCATGTTGTTGCCTACTACTTTGACATCCCCCATGCCAAAGTCATCCTCCCAAATTATACCATGCCCATCATGCAGCTTCTCATGCTCCAATAGTGATGGTGTCATTTGGAAGTTGGCCTCCCATGAGAAGCTGTCATCAACAAGGAATATCCCAAGCTGGGTCAAGGAAAGCATGAGTGGCTACATCCACTCCTATGTATGAAAGAGTCCTCCCTCAAAGGAATTATCCTCTTTCTCTCCAAATCAATGGAGTAGTCATCCTGCAACATGAACATGCCATCCTCCATCCCTGCAGCAAACTATATCAATGCAGTATAACTGATGAGAGTGGGTGATACTAAAAATGAGAGAGTGTCTCCCTCCTCCATGAGTCTATCCCAAACTCTTTGTGCTATGATAGACACCTCCAAAGTCTTCACCTCTCTGGAATCCAAGAGTGGTGAACTACATGACAATATGTCCCTCATCAACTCTAGATCAGGTGGCCTCCCAGGTGGAATGCCTCCATATAATGAGACATCTAGTTCAGAAGTGGACTGTGTATATGATCGGACTGATCTGTCCCTCTCTTCACTATGTTGTACAATATTTTTCCCTTGTGCAAAGAATTTTTGAAATAGGTAAGGGTGTATCAACCCTTGATGCTGATCCTTCTCTTCCTCCTCCATCTCACAATCCTCCAATGGTACTATATGCTGCCTAGGATTTGTGACTGGGTCCCCACATGTGGTACCTCTTGGAATCCATTGCATAGAAACAAGGACTCCTCCCATGGAATCAATGGCTCCCCCCTCATCACCATGTGTTTATGTATCTTCCTCCAATGATACAGCGCTGTGGTTTCTTCTATGCACATTCTCTTCACCATTATGTGGGTATGCCTCCCCTTCTATGAGAGACCATGGATTTCAGTCTTCCTCTGAAAGAGGGATCTCCATTTTATCACAAATGGAAGGGTGACCTTCATATAATGGGGTTATTTCCTCTAACAAGCCATCATTCCAATTTTCTTCCCCTCTAGAAATGTCGAGTGAAGTTTGTTTCATGTTTCCTTCCAATGCATGCAAAGTTTTTGAAGTTATGATACATGATGATTTACGTTGACTTCCATCAAATTTATTCACCAAACCCTTAGTGAATTCATCATATGTTCCTACATTTGCATGAAAATGTGAAACATAATTTTCAAACCAACAATCATGAGCCATACCTTTGAGTTGCAGCATTGCTCCTCCAATGGCCTCATCTTATTCCTCCATCCTCCCGACAATGCAAGTGGGAAATGGACTGCGCTGTGGATTTTCATGTATGGATGAATACTTACACACAACATGGTCACAACTATGGTTTGCTTCATCCACAAACCCTTTTATAAAATCTCTCCAGTTTTCCCTTTCTATCTCCTCAAGGTCTTCAATGATACCCTCCATGGTCTGGAAAAGAAGAAGGGAAACCTCCTCTTCCGTAATTCCTCTTTTCTTGTTTAATTTGTAAATCTCCTCTCCTTGTAGAGAAGCTCATATTTATGATAGAATTAAATCTTGTGCACAATCTAAGCCAAGATTGATGCTTTGATACCACAGTAATATCACTTTTTCAGGATTGCTCATGAATCATGCATGAAAAATGCATTTCCAGCAACATATAAAATAAAATAGTGAAATAATAACTTGGATTCCATGGATACATATATGGATCATATAAATACAAGAGGATATCAGAAATAAATGAAACTAGGTGGATTAAATAGACATCCCACACTAGTGTAGCTGAAAATGGCTCAAAACCCCAAACTACATTTTACCGGAGTTGTTGAATCAATGGAATGCGCAGTATAAAGAGGTTTTTAACATAAAAAAATGGGAGAAAAATATATCTACTCATATATTAATAAATAATACTTAATTACAAAGATCTAGTCTCTTCATACAAAATACAAGAGAACCCGGCAAGGGTTTCTTGTCAAATACTCTGCATACAAATGTGATCTTCAGAAAATTACTGAATAATCACTGCAACACTAAAGCATAAGAGTATATAAGGCTGAATTATGACTGATATAATGCATATCCCTCAAGGGATTCCTCCCATGAAATTATGAACCTCTCAATCACAAGGGAACTCAACAATGGAGCCACCAAACCATGCAATGAACACTGCCTCCAAAATAACGCATTCCCTAGAAGAAACGATGCTGGGAATGTATGGGAAATGTGTGGTTTGATACCAAAGATCTTAATTAATCTCTGGAGCTCTCCAAATATATCTCTCAACTGAAGGAAACCTTCCTCCAATGAGAAACTAGCTCAGAAGTCGGGATTTCAATCCCTTCCATTGCTGCACCCAGCAACTCAACGTTTTCTACCCAATAGAATAACATTGTTGCTGGATGAGTAAGCTTGGCCAAATGACAGAACGAGGAAATGGAGCTCAAACCCTCTCCTTCCTTGAGTATTAGGTATGGATTCCCGACCAAGAACACCCTTGGGTTCAAGAACACTACAACCCTACTAAACAGCTCGGGTATGCAAGTCTTTGCAGACCCAACGAAAATGATAAGCTAATGCATAATGAAAATGGGTTGCAATCTCCTCCTTATAATTGAAATGAACTCCTCTCACCATGGGTCCCATCCACACTTTCCACCTAGCTCATGCAACTAGAGCCTCCACTAAAACCGCATTGTCCAAGAAGGTTCAATGTATCTAGACAACTTAGTTGACTTTGGTCAAAATGACTAGATCAAGCATGGTCCAATCCTGTTCACACCATGTGGTGCTCAAATAAGATACTTTATTCTTCCTCGTTTCACATGAGGAGTTTTATTTCTCCATCTAAGGGGGTTAAGGGGTCTCCTTACCCATTTTATTCAACAAAATAAAAATATGCAAACTATAATGTTCCTTTTAGCTTGAGGCTAAAATTTTGGGAAACTTACAGCGTGCTTATGTAAATAGCCCTGATTTAGCTATGTTCACATGTGGCATTGATTTATTTTGCTAATTAGGAGTTTTATTTATCCTCCTTTAAGATTTTATTCATGAAACAAAAAATTGAAACAAAATTGTATATTCCCATTAGCTTGGGCTAATTGGGAATATTACAGTCCTCCCCTTCAAAATGTTGCTTGTCCTCAGGAAACTGATGGGTTGAGTGCTGCAACACTTTTCCTCCTCCATTCATGACACCATAAAATATCAAGCTCTCCTCACAAGATAGATGTTCACCAATCCAAGCCTGCATGAATTTTTCCTCCAAAGTCATCATGAGATGTACATAATCCATCCCACAAGGAGTCAAAAAATCAATACAAAAAAACATGGTTGGAGCAATGCTCTCTCTAAAACATATAGCATAAGGTACATAGAGAGTTTCCATCCCATGTGGTATATACAAACTTCCCATCCTCCCTCCATACAATCCCATAAAAATCACAACTATATCATCCAAGTCTGGAAGCATAATTACATATACACAAACAGAAATTTGAGCATGAGGAGGTGGGTCATAGTCCCACGTATGGTACCAGCACAGTGCATCTCATGCCTGCATCAGATCCAGATATAGTAAGTGGTTTCCCCACCACTTAATTTCTACACAAGTTATCTCACCATGGTTGAAAATGTGAGATATGTTTGGTGCCTTTGGGAAGCACCCATCATTAAAGAAAAACTCCCTTTGCACAACAAGGGAGTGGCCAAATTCAGAAATTTTAGTCACCCAATGTTTGCCATGAGATTTACATGATACAACACTCATATTGGGAGTCATGGCCTGCATAAACATGGTGAAATAATATGTCAAATCACAAAATTAAACTTGCATTACATGAGCATATTTTTCACCAACAATTTCTCTCCTCCATATGGAATTGTGTATATGTTTTTCTCCCTTTTCAAGAGAAGGAAGAAATGGCTGAAATTAATCTTGCATAGAGTACTTTGGCTGCCCCAACTCCACATAGTTATTTCATTCTAGAAAGTGCTGATGTAGCTCCCTTCCAAAGCCTTCCCATTCAAAGCAGCTCATGATAGTGTTGTAGATATTCATAGAATAGGTAGGGCTGAAACATAACTCTTTGTAGGCCCTTTGTAGCATCCTCTCCTTGAGCTTGAAGGCTCTAGGTAAGAAGATCCTATCATGATGATAGATGATTCCCTCATGGACTAGATAAACCTCTTCATGCAGTTGTTCATCAAGCATCATACAAGTGTGAAGATCTTTGGAATAATCCACCAATAGCTGGGATTTCCAATATAGATCTACACTCCCCAATAATGAAAACATTGGTGATGCATCAATAGGAATGCCTGCCATGTTGCTGATCTCTTATTTTACATCTCCTATGTCAAAGTTACAAGTAGGAAGGACACACCTTGCCTTATTCTCCCCCAACAACGTAGAATCAGAAATGAAGGTGGGTGATGATGATGAGAGAAGAAAATATCCCTCCTTCTTGTGCTTGCCCAAGCCTTCCAATGCTCTATTTGTGTCTTCTAATGCTCCTATCCCTCTTGGATATAAATTTGGAGCATCAGGTAGTGATATATCTCTCACTAAAACTAAATCAGGTGGCCTCCCAGGTGGTTTGCCACTAGATAAGAGTGTCCCTCGCATAAATCTCTTGAACATAATAGAAGGGACAGTGAGGTCCTTGCCTCCAATGCAAAAATTCATCTATGTTCTTTGTGTGGAAGTGTTGTGTGAGGGGTAAGTATGCATGCCTTTGATCATTTTAGGTGCACCACCCTTCTTGTCCACCCATTCCATTTGCAAAGCCTCCCAATCTGTGGTGACTTCCCCAATGTAATCAACCATTGAACACCCAAAATAACATTGGTGTCTGGTATGTCGACTACAAAGAAGTGATCCACCAAAGTGTAGGATCCCATGGTGACTCAAAGTGATGGGACATAATGCATGCATTGCATTGTTCTATATCCTGGGACCAAAAAAAATAATCCCTCAAAAGTATCAGTGGGTATTTCCCTCCTTTGCACAAGTTGGGCATCAATGAAATTGTGGGTAGCCCCAATATCAATCAACATAGAAACCCTCTGATTCATGATTGAACCTTGAACTCTTAGGGTCAAGTACTTAGGTACTCCCCTCAAGGATGAAAGAGTTCCTCCAATAGGATCAAAGGCTCCATTCCCATATCCTAATGGTGTTGGATCTCCTTCAACATTGTCAACACAATGACCCCTCCTTGACTTATCATCTTCATCTTCTTCAAGATATGAGAAGACCTCTATATAATGTGCTTTACCATCAACACATCTATGTTTAGCTAACCATGGTTCTTGGCAAGTGAATCAAAGCTTCCTCTTTCTTAAATATTTCCGGACTTCATCATCAAGATGCTTCTTGTATGAGCTCTCCTTTGAAGGAGCAGCTTTCTCTTCCTTCCCTTTAGAAGAAAATGAGGGTTTGTTCTGAAAGTTTTCCTTTTCTTTTAGCAAGGCATCTTGAAGGTGTCTATCCCTCTCAATGGAATCATACAAGGTAATTGGCTTGGTAGATTTAACCAACCCATGCAGAGGTTCATCTAGGCCATCGATACATATACACCCTCCTTGCTGCAGACAAATCAAGAACCATAACTGATAAATCTCAAAAGTTCAGAGACATGCGACTCCATATTTCCTGACTGATTCAACTTTGCAAGGCTCATGAAAGGTCCTTCTGGATCCTTTCTATCAAACCTCTCCACCAATCTTCTAGTGAACTCAGAATAGGCAGTCACATTGGCATGTCCCAATGTAGACAACCCATGAAACCACCAATTGTGTGATTCACCTTCAAAGTGTACCACTGCAACCTTTATAGCTTCCATCTCAGGGAATTTGTTCAAATTAAAGTAGGTATCTAGTTTTTCTACCCATTCTTTGGTAGAACTAGTGGATTACCCATAAAACTTGGGTAAAAAGAATCTGCCCATAGAGTGATGTCAATCATGATTCTGAGTGAATCCACCATATCTATGTTGATGCCTTGGTCTTCTCTTGTCCTTGAGGTGACAAAAGTCTTGAAAAATTAAGTGGTCCTTTAATCTTTGATTTTGAGACTCATATTCTTCAAATTATTCTTCAATGGATGCTTGCTCATGAGGCCCTTCATTCTCCATAGCCAAAAAAGTAAGCATGTTAGAGCGTTGTGGAGCTTGTGGTTGGTTCATTGGTTGATCATTCTAGTGGTGAGACATGCCAGAGCTTTCCCCAGGATGAAATATCCTAGGATATTCCTTGATCCTGTATAATCTCATCTCTTTGATCTCTCTAGCAAGATCTTGCATGGCTTTCAGAAGGTTTTCTGCAAACTCCTTCCCATCTTCATCACTTCCAGATTCAGGGGCTTTTCCCTTGTCTTTATCATCATTGGTGTAATCAAATTTATTCTATATTATTCTCAGGTACCTCTTCTCTCTTTAAGTGAGAGGCTCATATTCTTCTGAAGATAGATTGGTTCTTTAAGAAATAAAATCACATACTGTGCCAAGATGATTGCTTTGATACCACTGTAATATCCCCAAAAGAGAAGATTCAACAATACCTGCTGGAATAATGCATTTTTCAGAAGTATGTGCACTAAAATGAGTTTTCAACCCTTGTATCCCTTAGATATAGATATCTAGTATCTAAATCCAAAAGGAGAGAAAAAAAAAAAATCAAACTAGGTGAGGTAAACAGACCTCCCACATCTAGTATGGCTAGAAAACACCCTAGAATGGGGCTGCAGCAATATGCAACAATACTACATGAAAATAACATAGTTTTTCTAAGAAAAAGCACGAGAAAAATAAGAAGGCTCAACATTCATATATACAACAATAAATCAGATCCATATTGAGGCCCATACAACGCATGATTGAATGTATAAGACAAGAATAGATGAAAATCCTCAAAAAGAGGGGCTGCAACACATGTATTGACTGAAAAATAGCTTGACAGTGTTATTTTTAAGAGTTGCAGAAGTTGTATACTACACTCTAGATCTATATCAGATCTGTGTATAAAATATCAGATCTATTTCAGATCTGTACACTAGAAGAGCTCCTATACAAATTCCCCTTGGGGTTTTGATCAAAACATGAAACACAAAGAGTAGATCTGAGATCTAAAGTTGAAAATATGCAGTAGTATTCAGAAATTTCTAAAGATGAATACAATAGAATCATATCAGATCTAAATAGAACATGGATCAGAAGTCTAATCCATATATCACCATAGTTAAGGGCAGAACCCCAACACTAGAGATCTCTCCTCCAAATGTGTGTCAAAACGCCCTCTGATTGTACACTTGCAAATAACGCAGTTCTGGAAGGTAAACTACACTGTAGGCTCTAGCACTAGTTTGGCTTGATGCCAAGATCTGAAAATACATCTCCAAAGATCTAATACTCTCTTATCAAGGGGATAGATGGATTTCCCAGTGAAAAGAGGCACTAGTTTGGCCTAGATCTAAGCAGATCTAGCCTCCACTTGCTGCAACTTACAAGGGAAACCAAACCCTCAACATCATCTACATTTTAGTTGGAAGATGAGCTTGGCCAAATGTTTTATAGTGGATGATATCAACCAGACTCCTCCAAAAGCTACTCAATGGAAGAGGTGGGATTACCGTACAAGAACACCCTAGTGCTAAACAACACTATCCTTAGCTAAATAGTAGAGAATGATATATCTCTAAACAGACAATATATTCAGAAATATAATCAATCAATAAACTTCTTCTGTTGTCCTCCTCTTCCTTTTATAGGATGAAAGTCTTGTCAAGCCATAAACCATCTCAATGATTTAGCTCCATTCACATGTGTAGCCTCCAACTAAAACTGCGTTGTGCATCTAGGAGATTCACTGTATCTAGACAACGTTGTTGATTTGGTCTTGGTTGACTTGGTCAAGTGATCCAGTCTCTTTCACACATAAGTGTGCTTATGTAAATAGCCCAGATTTAGCTATGTTCACATGTGGCATTGATTTATTTTGCTGATTCGGAGTTTTATTGATCCTCCTTTACAATTTTATTCATGAAACAAAAAATTGAAACACAACTGTATATTCCCATTAGCTTGGGCTAATTGGGAATATTACATTGAGTGAATGGAATACATAGGTGTGTTATTTGGCCTGTCCAGGCTACTTACCATATACTTCATGTGGGACTCCTAGTATAACCTCTTGGCTTTGCTGAAAATAGGGATAGTAGCATATGACATGTCAAGTTGGAGGTTCCCCTAAAGTTTGGCTCCCCAAGATCTGGATAAAATAATACCATACATCGGGGGAATGTTAGCAACCACTATGTCCATGACTAGATTCTTGGTAGGTATTTTCACCAGATTGACATAAAGATCCTTTATTAGACCCAAAAACTTGACTCTACTTGAACCAAATGTGTACAAGTCTTTTTAAGGCCTAGTAATTTCTAGGCCTAATCTATCCATCACAACTTTAGGCATGAAGTTGTGTGAGGCACCGGAATCTAGCATGGCATTGTGAAAAAATTTATCGTGTATGTTTAGATTGACATAAAAAGGGGGAATGGCTCCTTCTTGGCATTTTCCATCTACCTCAGGACCAAACAACAATTCAGGTTTATCATATGTCAAGTTTAAGGTATTAGTATCATTTCTCATGTTTAAGACTCTCAATGCTTGGGACCTATACACTTCTTGAGTAACCAATTCAGTGAGAGGCATGGTGATCTTGATTTTAGAAATATATGTAATATTCCTATTTTAATAGGAATATTCAACTTCATTTTGTTTTCTTTGTTCAAAGAATAGTTATGTAAAGGAGGGTCAAAAACTCCTAATAAAAGAATAAAAACATGCCCAATGTGAATAGAGGTAAAATCAGGGCTGTCTTGATAAAATCCACTTGTGTGTGAAACAAGATTGAGCCATTTGACTGGGTCAATAGGACCAAATCACAACACAATCCAGATGCATTGAACCTCTTGGAGGATCAACAAATTTCTAAATGGAGCTCCTCCATGTGAAAATGGTTAAATGAATGAAGGTGGTTTAGGGTTTTGGAAAGCTCTCATCTTATAAAATGAAGGGGAAGGAAACATGTTGAGGTTGTTCATGATCTGATTTTTGAATTTCTGTCTATTTAGACAAACAAATTTCTTGGATGCTTAGCCTAGATTCCATTGGAATTTCCTGTTTAGGAGTTCCATCTCTTCCCATTGAGGAGCTCTTGGGAGAGCTTGTATTGATTTTCCACTATCTGGTTGGAGACCAAGATTCTACTTCCAACTGCAACGCAGATCTAGGGAGGGTTTTCTTTCTTTTGTAAGCTCCAAAAAGTGGAACTCTATATCTATCTAGATCTAGCTTGTATTGGAGCCTCTTCTCAGTGAGTGTGTCTTTTAACCTCCTGGAAGAGTGCAACCATTGTTTGAGCTTCAGTTTTTATTTTTGCATCAGGCCAAAGTATTCTACATCACCCTCTATGTAGTTCCTTGAAGAGACTGTGTCCTTTTTGTAGGCATAGTTGCAGTGGGGTTTTTGCATCAGCTTGGAGGAAATATCTCCGGTGAAAGGGACCCTTCCCTTCACTGTGGTGATCCATGGATTGGCCAACCAATCCATGTTCATTTCAAATATGATATGTTTTGTATAATATGCTTCAGAAATTTCTAAATATTACTATAGATCTTTGGCTTAGATCTCAGATTTATGCATTGATATCCATCTTTTGCTGAGATCCCCAAGGGTTGTGTAAAGAAGAGCCTCTTTGGAATATAGATCTTTAATAGATCTATACTTTTATGTCAGTATATTCCTTAGATATTATTTATAATGAAATAACTCTTAATCCTCCTGAAAATTACGCTATCAATCTCATTCTGCATTTTCTTGTGTTGTAGTACCTCATTTTGAAGCCTTCATCCATGTAAACTTATGTCTTTCTCTGATATATTGAATAAATCATATCATAGGTTTGATTTAATTATTTTCATAATTATTTTAATCTAATAGATTCAGGAAATCACGCTTCTTAAGCTTCATTAAATTCCGCATTAGCCAAGCCTTGGGGATTGAGCCTTTTTTAGCCTTGTCGGGAGAGGGAGACCTGTTTAACTTATCTAGAATGATTTTTCTAAGCTAAAATTTGGTATGGGAGTCCCTAATGACCTAATATAACATATCAAACCATCAATTTCCTCTTTTTTTATGCATATTTCGTAAAATGACCTTTTTAGGGCTTAAATCACTGTTTTTCCCCACTTTTGGTTGAAGGGATAGATCGCTTTCCTTGATTATGCATATATTACTGATATTAGAGTGTTTATTAACACATTCCATGCATTATTAGCCTTCTATTACTCCAATAAAATGTTTTTATATTGCTGCAGTTCCTCATTGGACATTTATCAAGCCAGAATAGGTGTGGGAGGCATGTTTGCCCCACCTAGTTTGTTTGGTTTCTGATCTCCTCTTGGAATTGGCTCTTATATTATCAGATATAAGAAATCAAGGGATGATCTTGGTTGCTGAAGTAGAAATCCCTGAAAAATGTGTTTTTCAAGCCTGTTTTGCTGAGCAGTCCCTTTTGGGATATTACAGTGGTATCAGAGCATGATCTCTAGCTCAGCCTGTGAGATTCAGCTATCATAAGACTAAACAGAAAGATTATAGTTTAGAATGATGGAGAGGATGAGATTACGCTCATTAGTTTTCATATCTAAGAATATCCTCTCCAAAGAGGTTAAACAGAAGAAAGAATAAAGCTGCAGTGAGACCTTTAGAAGGTTTCAAGAAGAAGAAGAAGGATCGGGAACTTCCTATTCTAATAGAGGGAGTGAAGAGAAAGAAGAGCACTTAGAAAATGAGATTATAATCAGGTACTTGACAGAGTACAAGTGTCACTTTGGAGTCTCCAAGGACACTCTAAATTTTCCTCAATTCATCCAAATGAAGGAAGAGGAGAGACGTTACAGTGAAAGGTGATCAAGGTATTTGAGGAAGATAAGCCCTCATTATCTCTTGAGGATATTTTCACCAGAACTATGACAACTTTGGAGGAGTATCATTCAACACCTATAGTTGAGGAAGCCAACATTGTGAAAGAAAGAACTCTTGCAGCCATGCAAGGTGTTCCCAAAGTCCAACAAGAGCAGCAGAGTTGCACTGTGCTGTCTGAGAGTAGCAGTGAAGAAAGGAGGACCCATTCCTCATGGGACCATTCAGATGTCAGCTTCATTCAGGAAGACATGGAGGAAGAGATGTCAAAGTGTAGACATCTTGAGATGAAAAACCCTTTCTCCTCTCTAGATGACATTGCTAGGTAAATTGACTTGTGATTATAGTCAAGTTTGACCGATTTAAACAATGATGGTTTTGGGGCACACGGTATTGTGAACCCATAGTTTTAAGCTCATGGTATTGCATGTAATGGAGCTTATAAAAGGCTCGGAGGACTTCATTGTAATGTAAGTCTTGGATGTGAGCGTTGAAGGCTCATTTGGCTGGATTGGCCAGGGTTTTCGCCAAGGCTAATGAAATTTCATTAGGATGGGTTTTCCCCAGAGTTTGGGGTTTTTCCCTGTTAAACATATGTGTTTATGTTTATGATTTGTTGCTGGTTACATTTAATTATTCCTCTCGGTAATTATTAATATTCTCCGGTAAATGTTTCTTCATTTGGTATCAGAGCCATATTTGGCTTCAAAGTGACGCTTTTGCAGCCAAGGGTTTTATTGGCATGTGAATGGAGAAATCAATGCAGCCTTCTGTAGATCTGGCCATACGGAGCATGGTGTTTCTAGGAAATAGGAAATATCCAATTGATTGAGTCCATGGGGAATTCCATGGAGGGTTTCTCAATGGATAAAGAGAACAATGGTGCTACCATAGCCTAGATCTGGCTACTAGTAGTGATAAGAAGTTGGTTCGAGAAATTCAGCGATGAGAGGATGTTTTCACGTGGATTAATTAATTGATGAACCATGTATCTGAAGAGAACTCCTATAGGACTGGCGGTTACAGAGGCTGGTGACTGATGTAATCTGGTAGATGGGTTCTTTTTATATGGACATTGATGTCATATTTACAAACACAACAAAAATGAGACAAAAAAAAAAATTAATTATTATAATGGTGTTATTCTTTGCATGTAAATGGGCATACTGCGGTAAGACCTGGTATGGCATGCGTACCCCTGGGTAATCACTGGTAAAGTCTCGGTTAGACCTAGGTGATAGGGGGGTATGTCAAGTTAACAATTACCCTCAGTAAAAATTTGAGGGGGGAGGAGCTAGAGTGAGTGGGGTTGTCTCATTTAGCAGTTTTGGCTAGATTTAGTTAGGAAAACCCAAGTCAAGTTTAAGGGGGGAATGCTAGGTAAATTGACTTGTGATTATAGTCAAGTTTGACTGAGTTAAACAATGATGGTTTTTGGGAACATGGTATTGTGAACCCATAGTTTTAAGCTCATGGTATTGCATGTAATGGAGCTTATAAAAGGCTCAGAGGAATTCATTGTAATGTAAGGCCTGGATGTGAGCGGTGAAGGCTCATTTGGCTGGATTGGCTAGGGTTTTGGCCAAGGATAATGAAATTTCATTAGGATGGGTTTTCCCCAGAGTTTTGGGTTTTTCCCTATTAAACATATGTGTTTATGTTTATGATTTGTTGCTGGTTATGTTTAATTATTCCTCTCGGTAATTATTTATATTTTCTGCTAAATGTTTCTTCAGACACTCTCTAAATGAGCATGCCACAGCTCAAAGAGATACTTCTACTTGTAACAGATCCAAGGCCTATCTTGTTTTGGAAGATCATGAATGAGGAGGAGGTCTCATCAGGAGATCCCATTGGAGGTGCACTTCAACATTTCATGAGGTGAAAAGTTCTTCAAAGGTTGGAGGAGCATGGTGTCCTACCCTGGGAGGACACCAAGCCATGGAAGAATGAGATCCATCACCCACAATGGGATGAGTGGATGGCATTATGGAGAAAGAGGTTGACAAACCCCTTGCAGATCTATGATACAGGCCATCAAGAAGCCTGGTTGCGCTAGTTGTTTTTGGGTGAGTTTGGTCACTACCCAAAAATTTCTATTTCTTTATCTCATGCCTTGAGTCTCATTAATAGGATGCATAAGAAGAAGGAATGGTTGTTGTAGCTGTTAAGAAGAGATTTGGACACCATATGTCAAATCTTATGTCCATATATTTTCCTTTGTTTGAGATATATCTCATGGGCTCACATTTATTTATTCTTGAGATGTATTTCATGTATGTGCAATTTTTTTGGAGGGAGGAAAACTTCCCAATGATGTATGAGGGAGCTGGTTTGTACTATTTTGATGAGACATCTCACATGTCCATCATTATATTATTGCTCCATGATCTGCATTTGGATAATACAAGGAGGCAGCAAGAGTCCTTGTTGCTGTGGTTATTATAGAGAGAGTATGGGCTGGAATCTCTCTATACTCATCATGATGTTTTAGAAGGAATGTATGGCACATTGTCTTGTTATTTTGATCATGTACAGCTGATATTTATTATTGTTTACTACCACATAGTGGATGAGCACTCATGCACAGCTAGTTCCTTGTTGGAGGACAACTTGCCACAAGACATTCTCAAGCAGCGGTTGGGAGAAATGGACTGTATCCCTTGTATAAAACATTGGTATCATGGGACCATTAGCATTTTTCTAATTTGGATGCCAAATTGTGATGAGGTTCCATTCCTTTTAGATGGGATGGTTTGGGCCAGAAATATTTTCAAACTTGGCCACTCCCTTGATGGGCTAAGGTAGGTTCTGCAGCATGATGGGTGCTTTCCTAAAGCACCAAATACACATTTCACCTTTCGCCTTGGTGGAATGATGAGGGCAGAAAGTAAGTGGCATGTAAACCACTTAGCACATCTAGATCTAAAGCAGAGAGGAGATGACCTGCACTAGTTTCTATTGGGTGAGTGTGGGTACCACCCAAGGTTTTTTATTTTCTTGTCTCATGCCTTATATCTCAAGGAAATAATGCATAAGAAGGAGGCATGGTTTCTTTGGTTGACAAGAAGAAAGTATGGACACCCCATGATGAATTCCATGTCCTTACATTTACTTATGTCTATGATGTATGTACATGTATTTCTGTTTAGGATGGATATCATAATCATGTTTGTACTTTGGGTTGGGAGAAATTGTGACCTTCTCATGAGGTGGCATAAGGGAGCTTGTTTATATCATGATGTTAATAATGCTCCAATATTTGTTATGAACATGAGAGGAGGAATGACACATTGTGTGAATTTTTCCATTGGGAATGGAATCTCCCATATTTACTTGTACTTCAAGAGGAGGATAGAAAATTGTATGGCTGCTACATTATATCATTTTTTTCCTTATGCTAGAAGCCATATGTTGGGCTTATGTCATTGGGAGAAGTCTCTCACTTGGGAGAATTTGCAGCAAGACATGTGTTGTTTGAATCATATTCAGCCAACACCTATTACCCTCTACTATTTCCAAGCTTGGACGAAGCGTTTTGTACCAGGAGGTGGTGGGATGGCCACTTATTGTACTATGATATGAGGCAGCAAGATGAAGGACAATGTTTGTCTTAAGGGAGGGACTATTGTCACCATCCAATATATCATATGAAAATTAGTCCATATTTCTTTTGGAGCACATATGGTGAAGATACTCTATTCACTATATGCATGGAAGATTGGGCAAGAAGGCTCACTAGAATCTATGAAGGGAATCCTGAAATTCCAAGTCCCTTTTGGCTTCATGAGGACTATATTATTGCAACCTAGGATCATCAGCTCCATATTTATCATAAATGGAGAGAGAGACAACGTGAGTTGAGTATTCTTATCTCTCATTTCCAGCCATGTAGCCCCAACACATTGCATATGGTGTGGATTGGTGACTATTTCATTGAGCTATCAAGGATGGCTCGGTCTGTTTGGATGATAGCATGGAGATTGGAGTTTCTCATGGGGGTTGAAGTGCCTGATGTTTACAATCTCTCATGCCTTAGAGGGACCCATGGAAAACATATGATTATTTTATGTATCTCCCATTACCTCATGATGACAGCTATTTGGTTCATCCAGCAAAGGCAAACTTGCATTCTTGGGAGGAGATAGCTCCATTGGAGATTTTACAAAGTCCTTGTGAGTTTCTTGAGGAAAAGCAACATTTTGGAGGGGAGGAATGTAATATTCCTATTTTAATAGGAATATTCAATTTCATTTTTGTTTTCTTTTTTCAAAGAATAATTATGTAAAGGGGGGTCAAAAACTCCTAATAAAAGAATAAATACATGCCCAATGTGAACAGAGCTAAAATCAGGGTTGTCTTGATAAGATCCACTTATGTGTGAAACTAGATTGAGCCATTTGACTGGGTCAATAGGACCAAATCACAATACAGTCCAGATGCATTGAACCTCCTGGAGGATCAGCGCAGTTCTAGAAGGAGGTCCCCCATGTGAAAAGGGTTAAAGGAATGAAGGTGATTTAGGGTTTTGGAAAGCTCTCATCTTATAAAAGGAAGGGGAAGGCAACATGTTGAGGTTTTTCATGATTTAATTCCTGAATTTTTTTCTATTTGTAAAAGCAGCCTTCTTCACTGCTTACCCTAGATTGCATTGGAATTTCCTGTTTAGGAGTTCCATGTCTTCCCAGAGAGGAGCTCTTGGGAGAGCTTGTATTTCTTGTCAACTATCTGGTTGGATACCAAGCTTCTACTTCCAATTGCAATGCAGATCTAGGGAGGGTTTGATTTCTTTTGTAAGCTGCAGCAAGTGGAACTCTAGATCTATCCAAATATAGCTTGTATTGGAGCCTCTTCTTAGTGAGTGTGTCTTTTAACCTCCTGGAAGAGTGCAGCCATTGTTTGAGCTTCATTTTTTATCTTGGCATTAGGACAAAGTATTCTACATCACCCTATGCATAGTTCCTTGAAGAGACTGTGTCCTTTTTGCAGGAAGAGTTGTATTGGGGTTTTTTCATCAGCTTGGAGGAAAGATCTCTGGTGAAAGGGACCCTTCCCTTCATTGTGGTGATCCATGGATTGGCCAAGAAATCCATGTTCATTTCAGGTCTGATCTGCTTTGTATCACATGATTCAGAAATTTCTCAATATTTTTGCAGATCCGTGGCTTAGATCTCAGATGTATGCATTGATATCCATCTTTTGTTGAGATCCCCAAGGGGAGTGTAAAGAAGAGTCTCTTTGGCATATATATCTGTAATATATCTATATTTTTATGGAATTATCTACCCTATATCTGAGTTATAATGAAATACTACTTCAATCTCCTGAAAATTATGCTGTCAATCTCATTCTGCATTTTCTTGTGTTGTAGTACCTCATTTTGAAGCCTTGATCCATGTAAACTTTTTTCTTTCTCTAATATATTGCATAAATCATATAATAGGTCTGATTTAATGATTTTCATACTTATTTTCATCTAATATCTTCATAAAATCACGCTACTTAAGCTTCAGTAAATTCTGCATTAGCCAAGCCTTGGGGATTGAGCTTTTCTTAGCCCTGTTGGGAGAGGGAGACCTGTTTAGCTGAGCTAGAATGATTTTTTTAAGCTGAAATATGGTATGGGAGTCGCTCATGACCTAAGATAACATATACAACCGTTACTTTCCTCTATTTTTATGCATATTTCTAAAAATGACCTTCTTAGGGCTTAAATCACTATTTTTCCCCACTTTTGGTTGAAGGGATAGATCACTTTCTTTCATGATGCATATATTACTGATAGTAGAGTGTTTATTAACACCTAAAATGCATTATTAGCCTACTAATACTCCAATACAGTGTTTTTGTATTGCTGCAGTCCCTCATTCGATATTTATCAAGCCATACTAGGTCTGGGAGGCCTGTTTGCCCCACCTAGTTTGTTTGGTTTATGATATCCTCTTGGAATTGGGTCTTATATTATCATATCTAATGAATAAAGGGCTGGTATTTTTTTCTGAAGCAGACATCCCTGAAAAATGCATTTTTTAGGCTTATTTTGCTGAGCAATCCCTTTTGGGATATTACAATATCTCCCTTAAAGCTGAAAGGGCTTGGGTATTGGACAAATTTATATCAGTTTTATCAGCCATGAAATTTTCTAAATTTTTTATTTGCTGATTTTGATTTGGGGGTCTAGAAAAAATAGTTTTATCAGGGCCACTAGTGTAGGTGCTAGGGCAGCTTGGGTCATTATTTTGTTGGCCAATATTTCCTTTGTTCGGATCAGTTTTATTGACCATACTGTTGAAATTCTCTACTGTCTTCCTAGGAATTTTTTTAGGTGTTTTCCTAACAACATTTTCTATTTGTTTTTTCTTGGGTGGATCTTGGTTATTTATGCTCCTAAGGTCATATTTCCTATGGACTTTCATTATGGCATTTTCAAATCCCAAGCGATAGTCTTTAGAATCCTCATAGCTAGTTTCAGTTTGATTTGGGGAAAATAATTATTGTTATTATTCTATGAGAAAAACATTATCTTTATTATCTAAACCTATTAATTTTACCTGGCTTTCTTCAAGTTCTATGTTCTCTCTTCCCTCTTCATCTAGATAATTGTCTTCGAAAGGGGGGCTAATTTGTTGGTCATTTTCCCCTTGTTTTATTTGAGGCATGTCTCTTCTAAATTTTTGAGCTCTATTTCTATTTTGGGGACTTTTTTGGTTATTTCTACGAGGTTCTCTTTCATTTAAGCTTATTCTTTCTATCATTCTTCCCATTTTCCTAATTAGACTATCCATTTTGGCATTGAAGGAGGAAGTTGAGGCACTGCGTTCATCTTTGTAAGTAACTCTTTTTTCTGACCTCACCCTAGCTCTCTTTTCAATTAAGTTTTCTTCAGCGCTAATAGCTTCCCCTTGCATTTCTTCTAAGGTTGTGGGATCTCTCTCTCTCAATTGATATGTCATGTCCAGATCAAAGTCTTTAGGAAATTTCATTAGTGATAGGCCTTGAGGGGGTTTCATATGATGCAGGAGGGCATTGTAAACATTGTTAAAATAGGTACAATAATCTTGTACACTTTCCTCTACATTACTCTTAATATTTTTATATTCGGAAAGGACCTGGAGGGGGTTTTTCTTGATTTCCCACTTGTTTATGAAAGTTTAGTAGAGGGAAGGGAGACCATCTATAGCGTTATGAGTTGATGATTTGAACCATTTTTTGGCTTAACCTCCTAAGATTTGTGCAAAAATTCTCATTTTGATGGTTTCTTATTATATTTCCATGTAATCAAAGGCATCATTTATTCTATCTACATGATGCTAGGCAGTGATGGATTCAGCTCTAATAAAATGAGGAATTCGAGATTGGTAGTCATTTGGTAAAGGTACCAAAGGTTGTGGTAGAACTAGGGGAGCATACCAAGCTACCATGATGAGTGCTAATGGAGGATTTACAAGAGGTGTGTTTGTGATATGGGATGGAGTGGTTTGCACAGTGGGGGTATGGATGGGTGTAGTGGAAGTACTTGGACCAATAAACTAATTTTGAGTATATTTGGTATGGAATGAGCTAAACTAATGGAGAAGTTGAAAATCAGGTGGTGTGGAAAGAGAGGCTTCTCTACTAGAACTCTGCTACAAATCTATAGGTTCAAATTCATTCTAGTCAATATTAGTTTGTGACTTAGTTCTGAAAATTTTCTTTGCATGATGCAAGTCAAATTGGGGATCTTGTAAAGCTCTAAGATGTTCAGGTATGGAGCTTGCTCTATTGATATTCCTAACAAGAGTTTATTTTTCAGATCTAGAAGTTTGCCACAAAATCTTTTCTGGGTCATCAACTATAGTAGGAGGATTTGGGTCCAGATGAGATATGGTATTTATCCTTTGTAAAGCCAGATTTCAAACATAAAAAGGCAGAGAGACTGAAATTTTTAGGACTATTTTTTGGAAGCCTGACATCCCTTAGTGTTTGATAAACTCACACAATGTAGAACTAGGCTTTGAAACTTTTCCGGGCTAATTTGATACAATCCCAGGGAGTCTAAATGAGAACTAGTGAATTAATAGACCTACTAGAGGATAGTGGAGTCACCAGGTGGATGTTTTTATTTTTTTTGAGGATATGTGTGTATGTTCCACCACCAATACTGACAAAAAGATAATCAAAGGATATTTTGGGGTTTTCTTAGTTTCCTTTATGCAGCCCTCAGGTTTGCGAGAGTGTCATACAACTGAGTCATCATTTTGATAATATGGTGAAACAATTAGATTATACTCTTAGCTATCAGTTCAGTTTCCTATGATCTAATAATGGTTTTTGAAGTCTCTAAGGAATACTTATATTGTCACTAACTCAGAAGTTCCCACCGTGATCGCCAAAATTTTAGGGTCCTATGATTTGGCAGATTAGCTAAACCAAATGACAGGGTAACATGAAACCAGTCTTTGGAGTCCTCAGACCTAGCCTTCTTAGACTCAGAGAGGAATCTCTCTATTGTGTGTGAAGGATGTGAACTTGTTCGCTCTAGATGGTTGATTTTAGGCTAGTTTTGAAGTGTGGGGTTTGTTTGTTGTTTTGGTTGGGTAAGATGGTCAAGTAGGATAGGTGGAGTGAGATTCTGTCAAAGCCATTAGGCTATGGAGTCAATAAAAGTCATGAGTGTCTTAATGATGAATCAGAGTGTGTTGCAGGGCTAATGAAGCAAGGTAAATGGATCCTTAGGGTAATGTGTGAGGTGTAGTGAACATTAAATTTGGGAGAAACTAAGAGGTCTTAAATACAAATAGTTAAAAGATATAACTCATGATGTAGGGAAAACCATTAAGCTCAATGAACAATATTTAAACTAATAAATATCCAAGATAAACATTCTGGCAAAACATGGAAAGCATAAGAGCTTCTAACTTTAGTAAATTCACCTTCAGAATTTGGGAAAACATATAATATAGCACAATAACTAAATCTATGAAGAGGGAACTCGTAAAAATCATAAATAAAGCTATAAAGAACTCTGAAATAACTAGGTAGACATGGACAGAGGGCAAGATCAAACGAGACCTCTTTAACTTAACCTATCAAATAATATTCCAAAGAGAGGTTTCAAGAAAAAATTTGAACAACTTCAAGTAAGTAGGGCATACCATGAATCATACTTGTAAACTAGCATACTAATCCATACATGAAATGAACAAGTTTAGGTGGGCTTAAGGAGCAATCAAGAATTCCTTAATATGACCAAACAGAAGAAAACATCAAGGCTATAACAAACAGGAGGACTGAGGTGCCTCAAAGAGCATATCTCAACCTATATTTTTCTGATTTATAGCAACCAAGAAGGATGAAACATAATGAGAACAAGTAAACATAAAAAAATTAAGAAGAAATCACCATTCACCAAGCTAAGGAATCTTGCAAAAAATCCTCTCCATCATTAGTCCAAGCAAGCCATTCACCAATATTCACAAGAGCAATTTGTTCTCCAAAATCATAAAAACCATGTATTTCTCTTGAAAGCTCATCAAATGCCAACATTTTACAATGAGTCTCCATGCTCTATTTATCATGCATGGAGAAAAAATATCTAAGAGAGTATCTAGAAGTCCATTAGTTAAACAAAAGTATCTCTATTGTCCTTGAGGCCTTGCAAGGCCCAAGGAACAAAATATCTAAAATAAATATCCTTTTCGGCCACTTATAGCAATTAAATTCACTTTTAGGCCCTGAAAAGCCTCTAAAAACTTGCTAAACACACATTTTGACTTTTCAAGCACAGAAGTGTAGCACAGAGACAACAAAAATGGGTCTTCATGAAGCAGTGATTTGGAGGCCTTCCCAATGTCGAAAAAGGCTTTGTGATGTCTCGATGGAAATTTCTTGAAGTCTACTTTCGAAATATACCTTTATTTTTCTAAATGGGTTCTAGTTTCCTGTCCAAAAATCAATTCTCCCAACATTGCTCTGTGCGCAACACCTGATCTGAAAATGAGGCAGAAAGGTCAAAATTTTGATGTTTTTTGACCTTTTTGGGAATCAAAATTGCTCCAAATGATCTGAAATTTTGTGAGCAGACTGTTGGTGATGTGAGGAATCCAAAAATATAAAGTTGGAAACATGATGATGCACCAAATTTGTGTGTAGCACCTAGGTTTTTGCGTAGAGAGGCCTGAAAATTTCAAAAAAAACAAAATTTTGTCCAATTTGGCTCAAAATTGGTGGAGAGGTACCTGAAGAGGTCTTGGAAACCTGTTGAGAAGCCTCAGCCAAAATGCTAAGGCTATGATGCACTTTTTCCCTTTTTAGGTTTTCTAGCTCCATGAGGGCTTGCTTCAGTTTAGCACAAGCAAGTATGTTTTTTTTGCATAGTGCTTGGTCATTTTCTTTTGGAGAGCAAGGCCCCTCTTTACCTTCTTGAAATTCTTGTGCTCCTTTTTGTAATACTGAATTACACGTTGTGCTATCTCAAAATATCTTTCCCACTCCCTAAGTTGTGCATCTTTGGTCAAGAGTAGCAATCTAGTGCTCATCTCCTTGTCCTCACTGTCACTGTCTAGATCAATGAATTGAGGCTCTTAATGGGTTTTCTTGATTCTCTTACTCCTTATCACCTTCACCTGCTGCTCACCCCTTTCCATATTTTCCTTTCCTTTTTCCTTTGGCTTGATAGATGGAGAAGAGATGGCCCTTTTCCTTTTTGATGTAGAAAACATATCTATTTTTCCTCTGTGATATGTGCATGTGAGAGGAGTGATCATGGTAGTTTTTACAGTGTCTCCATCATTGCCATGACCTTTAGTGCTGTCACAAGCATTTTAATTTTTTCCATGGCTTCCATGAGTCACCTCATGCCTCATTTGGTCAATTCTTTCTTGATCTTTATCATCCTCATCATCATTGTCTTCATTGTCTTCCATACTACCATATTGGTCTTCAAATTGATCATGACCTTCCTCACTTGCCTCACTTTGACCCCATTCCTCATGAAAGTATTTTTCTTCATCATTTGGCCCACTATCCTTACCTTCAAATTATGTCTCTTTATCACTGCTTTGCTTATGAACACTTTCATGATATTCTTCTTAACTTTCATTATTTTGATCATCAAAGTCTTCCTTTGCACCAGGGCTGTCACCATTTTCACTTTCTGTGGGGTCATTGTTAGAGGAATTTTCATTTTCTGCCATGTCATTTCCTTCTTCATTTTCTTGGTCATTACCTACCTTTCCAAACTTTGTTTCAGCCTCATTATCTTCTTGTTATTGGTCTTCTACTTCTTCATCATCACCTTATATTTCATCATATTCATAATTTTAATTTATATTGTTAGTGTTTGCACTAAGACTAGGCTCACTGTCATGGTCATGTACATTATTCTCTTGGTTGTCTTGTACACTTTCTTGCTGAATGTCATCTTCATCATTCCCTTCGTTATCCTTTGTGTCTTCATCTTGTTCATCAACAATTTATTTTTCTGTGATGGAAGTTATTTATTTGTATCATCACTATCACTGCCTCCCTCATAGCGCTCATTATTTTCTTCTTCCCCACTATCATTTTATTTTTCATCATGGCTACTACCATCACCTTCTTCATCTCTATTGTTGTCATCATCTTTTTCCTCATTAAAATCTGCCTTTTGCCCACTCCTTTCATCACTTTCATCATTATCTTCATGTTCTTCATTGCTCCTGTCACCTCCTTGTTCCTCATTTAATTTTATATATGCCTCACTGTTTTAGTCCTTCCCACTGTCATCTGCTTGTTGTTCATTTCCACTACCACCCACTTGCCCATAATTACCACTATCGTCATCTTCACTTGATGCATTAGGAGAAGAAGAAAGAGGTAAGTTTCTTTGTGGAGAAGGCATAGGTGGAGGAAATGGAGGAGTGGAGGTAAGTGAATGGGAAGTGGAAGGGAAATTTTGTTGAATTAAGGCTTGGGGATTTGCAAATACATCATGTGAGATAAAAAATACCCAAGGGATTCCTTGTTGCTCCAGCTAGTGTAAAGAAATCATATTAACTAAGGAGTGGTGGAAAAGGCTTTTCATTTGGTGGTTATAACTCATTTTCTTGACCACTGAAACCATATTGTCGATGTTGGGGTAGAGATAGTAAGGTAGGTTTAGCAATTTTAACTTGGTGAAGTGCATCAGAAGCCTTATGTGATATGAATAAACCCTAGAGTACCTACCCACACAAGTGAAGTACTTGATGATCTGCTTCATTAGTAGGGAGTATCTCTCTAGCACCTAAGAAAGTGAAAACAACCTTGCAGCCATGTTGAAAACTAGGATTGAGGAAGGGCTCATAGTAGCTTAAGGCCAACTTTTTCTGCTTGAACCATCTCTCACCAATATCTGGCATTCCTGTGGCTTTAGCAATGGAATCAGATGAGAGTTCAAAATTTACTCCTGCTAGGTTGACTTGGAGGTTTTGTAGGCTGAGAATGAACAACCTAGTCAAATCTAAGTGGCTTTGGACTTGTTTAACCCTCTCACAAAACTGATAGCATACAACATCTTGAAAACATGCAAGGATCATGGGAGAAGAGGTGATTTACATGGATTCTAAAGGCTCAAACCTATTAACCCTTCCTTCCTTGTGTTTTTTCTTGATAGGCCTTTGGCCTTCATCACTACTAGTACTGATTTCTCCCTCAGACATCGTGAATTATTATTTTATTGAACAAATGGTTTTTTTCTTGATGGGAACTTTAGCTGTAATATCCCAAAATGGGATTGCACAGTAGTGCTTGCTGAAATAATGCACTTCTGGGAAATCTATGCACATAAATGAGTTTTTAGCTCCTGGATCCATTAGACCAGTAGATCTGGGGTCTATATCCAAAAGGAGAGAAAAATAAAATCTAACTAGGTGTGGTAAACATATCTCCCACCACCTAGTCTAGCTGGAAAACCCCCAAAGAGAGGAGCTGCAGCTATGTACTACAAACAACTTCAGAAATAATGTAGTCTTGGAAAGCATGAGAAGGAGGCCATCAAATAAGATCAAATTTTTAATATACCACAGCAAAATAGATTTATATTGATGCTCTTACATTATACAACAGAATACAAAAGACAAGAGAGAAGGAAATCTTCAGAAAAGAAGGTTGCAACACATATATATACTGAAAAATAGCTTAAAAACATTATTTAAAGCAGCTGTAGTAGTTGAATGTTACACTTCAGATATAGAGAAGATATATGTACAAAATATCAGATCCATTTCAGATCTTTACAGTAGAAAGGCTCTATTACAAGATCCCCTTTGGGTTTTGACCAAATCATGCAATACAAAGAGTAGATCTGAGTTTTAAGTAGCAGATCTGCAATATTATTCAAGAATTTTTTAAGATGATTTTACATTAGAAACAGATCTGATCTATACAGAACATGGATCAAAAAGCTAATCCATGGATCACCAAAGTTAAAGGCAAATCCCAACACTATAGATCTCTCATAAAAAATGGGATCAAAACACCCTGTAAAACCTCCACTGAAAATAATGCAGTCCCTAAAGGGAAAATGTGTTGTAGCTTGAATAACTAAGTTGGCCTAATGCCAAGATACAAATTTGAGAGCTCCACAGCTAATGCACTCTTCCAGGAGGTTAAAAGACACACTCATTAAGAAGAGGCACTCGTAAAGTCTAGATCTAAGCAGATCTAATGTTCCCACTTTTTGCAGCTTGCAAAAGACACCAAACCCTCACTAGATCTACGTTGTAGTTGGAAGTAGAGCTTGGCCAAATGCCTGATAGTGGACAATATCAAAAAGACTCTTCAAATAAATACTCAAGGGAAGAGCTAGAATCCATGCATAGGAATCCACAAGTGCTAAGCAACACTTTCCTCAGCTAAAAAACAGAGGTTGGTATTTGTCTAAATAGAAATGATGCAGGAGCATCGGACCTGGCCATCAATGTGGAAAATTGTCCACATGTTGTGGCCTGACAGGATGAAATTATTTGCTGTGTGTCAAAATCCAGTTTATTAAGGAGGTCGATTTCACAACTAATTAGTTATTATTGCCTATCTTATTGATAAGATTTTTTATAACAGGTGTGGGTGAGCGCTACTAGATAGGAGTTTTATTTGTTAGAATTTTAAAATTAGAAGATTCTGTATCGATTAGTTAGGAGACAGTTGTAATAAAACGAAGAGATTTTTCTTTGTGAGAGAGTTAGTTTTTGGTGTGTGATCTTGGAGAGCGCGAGCTCAAAAGATAGTGTGAACCGTGTGTTGTGTGTAATAGAAGTCAGTTTTTATGCAATTTGAGTAAACGCAAAGTTTCTGTTTATTAACAAGTTCATATTGTGCGCAGCGATATATGAGGATTTGGGAAAAGATATGTGTTAAATTCTGTGTTTAAATTGTTGATTAATGTGATTGTGTTTTAGTTTTAATTTTAAAAATCGCCTTACACAAGGAACAGGAGCTTACACGAGAAGATTCTGTAAATTTTATTGGGAAAAACTGGATCAGAGGCGCCAGATAAAGTGTCAAGAGGCACTTTGTGAAATAGCAATTGATGCTTGCCGATTTCGATTTCAGATCGGAATTCTGAATGGAGAGTTGAGAACAGTTGAAATGTGATCTCCGATTAGATCGGATCAGATCAGAACACCGAAAATTTGTAAACGCAGATCCCCGAAATCGCGCATCGGAGTTTGATGTGGAGTGTTAGTTGCGGTAATTAAAGGTTCAGTGAATTGAAATCCTCCGCCAGTTCATGCGTTGGAGCGTATTGATTCCAGAATTCTCGTGGGAGATCCCGATTAAAGTTGCATAGAATCGGATGAAACAATATATTTCTATGTTTGTGTGACCGCCGATTGAAGAGATGTCGTTGTAACGTATCGAATGTCGGTCAATAGATATGCACAAATATTATAACCATGTTAATTGGTAAATGCGAATATATCGCATTGGGATTGCATCAATTTAATAATGTATAGTGTTCTCTGTTAAATGGCAACGGAATGCAACGTAGATATGTTGCAAATATGTTTGTTTTTTTTAAATAAACCATGGCTTGTATCTGCTATATGTTAATAAAAAGGATTATATGGGTTGCGCCCTGTATGAATGCAGAAAAGAGATTTAGATCCCGTGTTAATGTGAAACAGGATTTCTATTTCGACATTCCATCGTTTTAGAAGTCAACAAGAATTTTTTGTTTGTATTTCCTGAAAGCTATTGCTTGTAATATTATAGGAGTGCGCTCAGCTTTTTCAGGTTCATCAAGAAAAGATACTCAGAAAATATCCATAATCAACAACCTTCTCTTGCTGCCTTACCCTTCCTTTTATAAGATGAAATCCTTGACAAACCCTAAACCACCTTGATGAGTTAGTTCCTTTCACATGAGGGGCCTCCTTCTAGAACTGCGTTGTCCCTTCATAAGGTATATTGTATCTAGACAATGTTGTAGATTTGGTCAAGGTTGACCCAGTCTCATAGCTCAAACCCCTTTCACACCTGCAAGTGATTTTTTTACATGGCCCAAATTTATCCTTGTTAATATGGGAATTGATTTATTTATTCTTTTTATGAGTTTTACATGTCCTCCTTTATTCATTTATTCATGCAATAGAAAATGAAACAAAATTGTATATTCCTCTTAGCTCAGGCTAAGGAGTAATATTACAGTCCTCCCCTCCAAAATGTTGCTTGTCCTCAAGAAACTGATAGGGTGAGTGCTACAGTACTTCCCCTCCTCCATTGGTGACACCATCAAGGATCAAGTCCTCCTCACAAGCCAAGTGTTCACCAAGCCATCGCATCATGAATTGTTCCTCCAAGGTTATCATAAGATGTGCATAGTCCATCCCACAAGGAGTGAAAAATTAAACTGAAATAAACATGGTTGGAAAAATGCCTTCTCTAAAACATGTAGCATGAGGTACATACAAACTTCCCATCCTCCCTCCATTGAATCCCATAAATAGTACAACTATGTCATCCAAGTACGGAAGCAAAACTACATATATGCAAATAGAAATTTGAGTTTGAGGAGGTGGATCAAAGTCCCATATGTGATGCCAGCACAGTGCATCTCCTACCTACATAAGATCAAGGTGTGGAAAGTGGAATTCCCACCACAATTTGCTGCATGAGTCATATTAACATAGTTGAAGATGTCAGATATGTTTGGTGCCTTTGGGAAGCACCCATCATGAAAAGGAATCTCCCTTTGCACAACAAGGGAGTGGCCAAGTTCAGAATTCCTATTGGCCCTCCAAAAGCCATGAGATACACATGATCTCTCACTTCCTTTAGGAGTCATAACCTACAAAAACATGGTAAAATAATGTGATAGATCAGAAAATAAAACTTGCTTTGCATGATCAGATCCTTTACCATCATAGTTCCTCATACACATGGAGTTGTGCATGGGCATTTCCCTTCTCTCAAAAGAAGGAAGAATTGGCTGAAATGGCTCTTGCAAAGAGTCCATTGGCTGTCCCAATTCCTCATAGCTAATGCACTCTTGAAAGTGCTGATGTAAATCCTCTCTCATCCCTTCCTAATCAAAGCTCCTCATGATCAGGGTGTAGATCTTCATGGACTGCATATGGCTGAGAAAGAATTCTTTTTGTGCCCCTTGTAGTATCTTTTGCTTGAGCTTGGAAGATATATACATGAAGATCCTACCATGAAAGTAGATGACTCCCCCTTGGACCAAGTATCCCTCTTCTTGTTGTAGGTCATCTAGTATCATACAAGTGTGGAGATATTTGGAATACTCTACAAGCAGTTGAGATTTCCAGTATATGTCCACACTGCTCAACAAAGACAGCACTGATGATACCTCCATGGAAGTTTCTGTCATGTTGCTGATCTCTTCTCTGACATTTATCATGCGAAAGATGTATGTTGCAAGGCTTATCCTCCCATTCTCCTCCTCCCTCAGCGCAGATCTAGAAATGAGAGGGGGTGATAGTGACGAAGGGAGAAGATCCCCTTATTCTTGAGTTGTCCCAAGCCTCCCATCGCTATAGATTGGTATTCCATTTCCCCAATCCCTCATGGATAGAAGTTTGGAGTAGCACTTTTTTAGGCCTCCCCCACAAGATCTGAATCTTGTGGCCTCCCAGGTGTTTTTCCACTAGATAGGAATGTCACATGCAAAATTCTCATGAACATCAGAGAAGGGACTGTGAGATCATTTCTTCCACTGCGCAAATCCATCTTTGTTGTTTGGGTGGAAGTGTGAGGTGAAGGGTAAGTATGCATGCCTTGGATCATTTGAGGTTTACCACTCTTCATGTCCACCCACTCCATCTGCAAAGCCTTCCAATCAGTGGTGACTTTCCCCAATGTAATCAACCCTTGGACACCGAAAATTATATTGGTGTCTGGTATGTCAACTACAAAAAAGTGATCCACCAAAGTGTAGGACCCCATAGTAACTGAAAGTGATGAGACATAGCACATGCATTGCATTTTCCTATCTCCTGGGACCAAAACATAGAATCCCTCAAAAGTATCATTGGGGATTGCTCTCCTCTGCACAAGATGAGCATAAATAAAGTTGTGGGTTGCCCCACTCTCAATCAGTAAAGATACCCTCGGATTCATGATTGAACCTTGTACTCTTAGGTTCAAGTAATTATGTACTCCTATCAAAGATGCAATATTTCCTCCTATTGAAGCAAAGGCTCCATCCCCATATCCAGATGGTTTTGTATCTCCCTCAACATTATCAGCGTTGTGACCCCTTCTTGGTTCATCATCTTCATCTTCCTCCTCAAAATATGAGAAGACTTCTATGTAGTGTGCTTTCCCAGCAATACATCTATGTCCAGGTGCCCATGACTCTTGTCAATTGAAACATAGTCTCTTCTTTCTCAGCTCCCTCCTAACTTCAATATCAAGATGCTTCTTGAATGAGCTCTCCTTGGAAGGATCAGGTTTCTCTTCCTTCCCTTTAGAAAGGTAAGGGGCCTTGCTCTAAAAGGTTTCCTTTGCTTTTGGTAAGGCATCTTGAAGGTCTCTAGCCCTCTCAATGACATCATGCGAAGTGATGGGGTTGGTAGATTTAACCAACCCATGAAAAGGTTCATCCAAGTCATCGATGAAAATGTACACCCTCCTTGCTGCAGACAGATCAGGAACCATAAAAGATAATCTCAAAAACTCAGAGATATAAGTTTCTACATTTCCCGATTTCTTTAACTTTGCGAGGATAATGAAAGGTTCTTATGGATCCTTTCTATCAAACCTCTCCATCAGTATTCTAGTGAATTCAGAGTAGGCAGTCACATTGGCATGGCCCAATGTAGACAACCAATGGAACCACCAATTGTGGGCTTCATCTTCAAAGTGTAGCATTGCAATCTTGATGGCTTCAATCTCAGGGACATTGTTCAACTGAAAGTAGATGTCCAGCTTTTCTACCCATGCCTTGGCAGAACTGGTGGATGACCCATCAAACTTAGGCAAAAATTATCTTCCCATAGAATGATTTCTATCATGATTATGGAAGAACCCACCATCTCTATACTGATGCCTTGGTCTTATTTTGTCCTTATGGTGACAAAACTCTTGAAAACTCAAGTGGTCCTTGAATCTCTGATTTTGAGATCCATATTTTTTATAGCATCATTTTTCACCCTCATGTGATTCATGATTGTCTCTATGGCCTTGGGCA